>CM035170.1:105318805-105420556 GCA_020205615.1 Panax quinquefolius | reverse complement strand
CTTTCTAATTTCATTACGCTAACGCCAAGGACTCTTTGGGTTGTCATTTATCGAATCACATAGGACATTTCTCTTCTTTATTAAGTGGTAGATTCTTTATTGATCATACATTATCTCCATTACGACGACTTATTATACCCAAGCATACCCTTTGATATACCCTAAGGGTCTTGGGGAATAAAATCAAAAGTATAACTCATCATACACAAGATACTATGATGATCTCAAGTCCAAGGATTACTTGTCTTACTATCACTTCAGAATTCCTATTGACAGAAGTAAAACTCCATTAGGTATTCCTTAGCGAGCGCGTTCGGTGAACTTATTCTCTAATAAGCACCTACATACTTGCTTTAGTGTCTCCACACAAATGATCATGAGATCAATCATCCTCATCCAACGAGCAAACAGCGTATGTACCAATCTATCCGGATTCACTAATCCCCAATTTAGTAATCGATGATTGGGAACTATTTTAGTTTTAAGCTTTACAGAATTTAGATCTCATTAGAATGATCATCATCATTATTCTAAAAGCATTGCTTAAAACTATGGGTTTATCACATATTATAAAACAAAGATCATGTAGATAATTAAAAGCCTTTAATAAATTAGTACTTTTTATTAATAAATGAATAAGATTGTTACACAAGATATGCTTTATCATCAAACATGATTGGCTTGTAGTGCATACTACTTTCAATCTCCCACTTGCACTAAAAGCCAATCGTCATGGTATCTCATATACTCTTCTTTCTCTAAGTGACGATTATCCTGCTGTTGGATAAACTTTAGTTAATGGATACGTAATGTTGTTCTTGAGAGTCCACTAACTCTATAGTGATTTCCCATCTTTCAATGATTCTAATAATCAAATGAAAGTGCCCTGACACATGTTTAGATCCAAGATGAGACTTAGGAACTATTCCTAGTTACGTAATGAACTTTAATCCAAACAATCAACTTGCAGCTTCATTTATAGCTATATACTTTGTCTTTATTACTAAACCAACCGAACTCTTTTCTTGTTTGGAACCTTTTCAATTCACTCGCACCAATTGTTCGAGGCAACCCTTTACCTTAAAAGTGAATTTTTCTCGTCGTCTTGGTCTATCTCGAAAAACTTGAGTGCATTAAGCCCTCTAGTTTTAATTAAGACCCGACATAAATTTTAATCACATCTTTAGTTTCTAGAAAGTACTTTAAGATGTTTTTCACCGTTTGATGTTGATCTTCTCCAATATGGTGATCGATCAACATCGTCTCGTACATTTCATTGCATACATAATTTTCACTCATGCGACGTCTCTTTTCGTGAGTCGTAAGGACTATTAAGAGATACACTCCATAGCTCATCTACATGAGACATCTCTTGGAGTTTGCCATGCTAAACGCGACTTTAGCATCAAATGATTATCGTTCGCTCGGGTTAAGTCGAGCATCCTTTTAAATCTATCTATATAGATTTTTATCCCCATTAAAGATACTTTCCCAAATCATTCGTGGAGGAATGTTTAGACAACTTTATCTTTACTGATTGTAGCATTGACATGTTATTCCTAATCCATAGTATATCAATATATATTACTAGAAATGTCATAACGCTCCCACTGACCCATTTGTACACATTAGGTTCATTCTTATTTTTGATAAAATCAAACTCTTTTGATTGCCTCATCAAAACGAATGTTCCATATTTGAGAAACTTGCTTCAATCCATTTCTCTCCGAAAGTGTTCATAACACTTACCTCATCGTATGTAATCGGATCATCATCTTCTATGATGTGCACTTCATCATCATCATCCACGATGAATCCATACCTCCCAGGTATCTTTGGTACTATTCCGATTTACGATTCTTGGTGGTACTGATAGAATTACATCTACGTGTTCTCCTATTTTCGACTTATAGTGTTTTGTGGTTCTTTAACTCTTCAAGATCTATTATCCTCCCACTAGCCCCTTCAATAATAAACACCTTTATCTTAGAAGGTAGCGTGTTTAAGCAACAAACACCTTTTTTAAGTAGGATTATAGAACATATACCCTAAACTTACTTTAGGATGTCCCACAAATTGTACTTGTCAAATCTTGTCCCAAAACTTATCCTTTGAAACCCTTTCACATAAGTTGGACAACCCCTTATCTTAACATACTTAAGATTAGAATCTTCCCCATCCCATAACTTTTATGAGTCTTGGGGCGATTTTGAGGTTACCTTTTCGTAGATATGCAATGACCATTTCTAGGACACGACCACAGAAGGATATTGGAATGTCGGTAAAATCATTATGGACCGCACCATGTCCAACAAGGTATGATTTTTCATTCGGATACATCAATCAATTATTATTAGATCGAGATGTGTCCATTATGAAAACCATTTGAGATGATCTAGAAACTTATTGCACATGTATTTATTCCTTGATCTAATCAAAGAATCTTAATACATTGCCAATTTATTTCACTTCAATTTCTTTGAACCTTTCAAATAATTCACACTTGTATTCAAAGAATACACACATTCAACTCTTTGAATGATCATCTCCTTTTCTTATACTAATTTGTTCAATATGCAAAATTATTTTCATATAAGTCAAGTATACAAAATTTATTAAGTAATATTCCAGTTCTATACAAAACATTATTATTATAAATAGAACAACAATTGTTCTTAATTATAATACCAAAGATTTCATTGTCCAACAATAAAATGGAAATAATATTTTAACAAGAACCGAATACAATAACAACTTATCGACTTAATAGATTTGCCCAGTAGGCATCTTTAAACTATAAGTTTCTATATTTAATGCAAAGAACCTTTGCTTCATTTTCAACACATAGGATTACTTATCTTTGTTTAACTTTCTACTTGCTTGGTCCCTTCATAAATCTATATTTATGATAACCAAAGTCGGTATCCAATACCCAAGTAGAACCTTGACTTAAAGAAAAATTTATTTCAATCATGAACAAAAGCGATTATGCAAAACTTCACTAAGCTTCTTTGGTTAGCCTCTCTGCAAGATACTTCTCAGCTTTCTTTCCGATTGTCCAAGCTTATTGCGGTGGAAGCAAACTCCTTTGCTTATCCGTGATCGCTTTTGCTCTTATTATCCTTTGTTTACGCCTTTCTATTTACCTTCTTTGAATCGTTTCTTCTTTTCGAGGGGAAGATCCTTTGCCCCTACCGGTAAGAAGACTGGTCTTTCTTGGTGAAAGTGACTCTCAACATTTTTCAACATGTTAAACAAATTAAGCAAAGTCGATATCTAGCTTGTTCATATGAAAAATTCACTACAATTGTGAAAGGAGTCCTAAGTGAGTGCAAGATCAAATCTTGGCTCAACTCTCCATCCATGACAAAACCAATTGTCCTAATTGATCAATCAAATTGATTATGTTAAGGACTTTTATCTCGCATCTTTGTAGTGTCATCTGATCATTCTAGATTGGAAGAGCTCCTTAGATATCTCGATATCTGTCGGTCCTACTTTTCTTCACCATCAACTACTTGATGTGCGGGGAATATAGTAGGAGCATCCATAGTTTCATCTTGTGACAAAAGCTCGTTACTCATGGATCACGAGCAAGATATCGAGCCAATCATGCATCATCTTGCCACTTTCTAAAAGTAGCAATCTCTTCCTCGGGAGGCATTATTCGCAACCATCACGAGGATAGGCGATTATGACATAAGATAGCTTTTCGACTATGAGAACTATTCTCAAATTCCTTAACCAATCCGCTTAATTGGCCTCCGTTAATTTATCATCTAATATGCTTCGCAGTGATAGTAATTTTAGACATTGTAAAATTACGTAAATGAATTTGTAATTAACAACATTTTAACATACATTCTTTTTATTAATTACCAAAATAAATTAGGTCTTGTTTTAAATTGGTATTTCCCACTATTTTCTTCAAACTATATTACCCTCACTTATATATAGTTCTAAGAAATCTAATTAAAGATTTGCTAAGTGAGAATAAGGATCCCATTTCAAATGTATATAGCCTTGTGGTGACACAACAAACTATATATAAATAAATAGGTAGACAACTTTTGTCAATTACATCAACTATGCAACTCCTTTTCTTTTTGCCTCTTAGATTATTTTGATCAAGTGGTGGTGTGAGACCCCATATTTTATCAATAAAGATTTAAATTTTGTCTAAATAATTTTTAATATTATGGTGTGAATTTGAGATAATATTATAGTTGTGGGTAGTATTTATAAATTTTGCAAAGTATGCAAGTTGTTATAAAATATTAGTTTGGTGGGAATATTCTTTTGTTAGGAATATTAAATATAACGGCTCAATCATTGGTGGACCCCATAATGTAATTATTGTAGGATTGAGAAAGCGACAAAAATATTTTATAAAAATAACTACGGAGGTGTTACTGTTAAAAGCCGTTGAACTACCCGGTGGTAAAGTATGCGATAATCTGCGTGGTTGCGTAGTAGCACACGCGTATTGATTATTGATGCTTACGTGAGAAGTCACTTTCGGTATATGCTCAATTATTGCTCAAAGATAATTCTTTGATCATATCTCTTATATTATTGATTCAATTATTGTCACGCATATCATCCATATAATATGTTATATTATTAATTGAGACGACAAGTTATAAATGATTAATAATTGTTGAAAGATTAAAAAATTTGTTGATTAAAAATAAAATGATTTGTGGTAATATTTATTCAATCCTTAATGTATATAAAGAGATCATTATGAGGCGTTTGTGGTAAGTTTGATTATTTTATGGGGGCCCATATGTCATTATCTAAGAGTCTCTTCAATCGATAGTAATTACCTTTGTGAATAGTAATTACCTTCGTCGATAGTAATTACCTTTGTGAATAGTAATTACCTTAAATCGATAGTATTTACCTTCCTTCGATAAGTAATTACCTTCAATAATAGTAATTACCTTGTGAATAGTAATTACCTTCAATCGATAGTAATTACCTTTACCGAGACGTCGAACCACTTGTCGTTTCACTTTACTGCGTCGAACCACTTGTCGTTTCACATTCACGACAGCGTCGAACCACTTGTCGTTTCACATTACGGTGGCCGAACCACTTTTCTTTTCACATCACTACCGCCAAGCCACTTGCCTTTTCACATGGCGGTCTTAAGCTAGAAATCTTCTATAAATAGAGGCCTAGTGCTTCATTATTTTTCACGAATTCATTGAAACTCTAGAGAGAAGAAACTATAGAGAGAAGGAAGAAAAGTATTTTGCTACTTCACCTTGCCAATATTCAGCTCTTCTAAGATAGGGAATATTATTTGTTGTTGTGCAGTAAAGGGGTGTTATTCTTCTCTTATTCATGAAGAGAATCATGTTATTCCATTGCTTATTATTACGCTGGAATAACTTTTGTATCGTGGTTTACCCTATACTTGGTGACATTCTTATATTATTTTGTTGAACATCCCTTATACTGTGTGTTTTTACTTCGACACAGGTTCCGTCTTTTTATTATTCTCTTTGTTGGAACATCACATGTCACATGTGTTTTACACCTGATCTTCCTGGTTAAAATCTTTATTATTCTGTTGGAACATCCTCATCTGTGTGTGTTTACACACGGACTGGTTCCGTTCTTTTTATCATTCTCATTTGGAATATCCTATCTCGTGTTTTTTACACCTGATCACGGTTCCATCTTTATTATTATGTTGGAACATCACAGCCGATTGTGAATTTCACGACACCGGTTCCGTTATTATTATTACATTGGAATAACTTTTGCTACATCAGAAGTACCGCGTGCGTGGTGATTTCTTTTGTTATTCCATTCTTTATTATACCTAGTTGGTTAAAACTTTGACTTCTATACTCCATAAAATTAGTGGAATATCCTTGATATTTGCGCTTCATCCAGTATCTTTTCATGGAAATATTCTTCTGATCATTCTTGAATTTTACTCTACAAAACAGTATCATTTTGACAATTTGGGCGTTAATAATTCTGGATAAAATAATTCTTGAACTTGTTTTATTGAATTATTATGTCATTGTCATCATCCTCATGTTATATTATGTTATCTTGACTTTACGTGTATAGATGAACTTAGTATGATTATGACCGAGGATCATTCGGCATAATCATGGCTTGTTATAAATGATGTGATAAAAGTCCTCGGTGGCACAAATGCGGTGATGGATAGTTTTGGTATGATTATGACCGGGGTGATTCGGTATAGTCATGACCATTGATAATTTGATGAATATCCTTGGCCAGTAATGCGGGGTGATTCGATGATGTGGATTATTTATTAAAGCTAAGTCTCATTATAACGGTGATGAAAACCTTTTAAAACCTAAAGATAGTAGACTTTATTCTCTACTTGACTCTTTTAATGGATTGCTTATTCCTACGCAGATTAAACTTGTTGTCTATTGTATTTTATCGGTTTAACACTGTTGAAGGCTAATGATAAATTATTACGCATTATCTTAGTCATAATATTTCTTCTTGGGCTAGTTGAGCTCACCCTTTCTTTCACCGTTCTCTTGAAATAATGAAGAACATAGCATTTGAGACGAGTCGGGGAACCTGGAGAATGGTCCGAGAGGATAGCATTAGTAGTCCTCACTATTTTGTGAAATAGTGTGATAATAGTAGTAATGAGGACTCATTTTGAGTTTGTATAATATCTAGTAGACAATATTTGTATTCAAACTCACGATTTATGTCGTATATTATACCTGCACAGATTATATTAGTAAGTTGTATTTGAATTTATGTACCATGTAAGTGGCGACCCAAGATGGGTGACGTATACCTAATTTTGGGGGCGTCACGGTTGGTATCGAGCTTAGGGATATGATCCTGGTGAGATGTGAGATAAGAACTAGGAGGGGAGGCAGGGAATACCTTCGCTAGTATGACCTACCTAAGTTTATTTGGTATTTGATTGGTCGATTGAAGTATAGTGATAATATGTTGCGTGTCAATTAACCCTTATTTTGTGGCGTTGTTTGAAAATGGCATCCGAGAATGTTGAGAATAGCAATGGAGCCACGAGAGACTGTTGATTCTCTATAGATCAATAATCGAGACAATGTCTGCACGGGATGGCGATAATCCTCCTGTAAACAACAACACCGATCAATTGATGAACGACGATACGTTTAAGAAGTTTTTAGAATTCATGCAACATCGGTAAAGCGCATCGCTGTCCAAAAACGTGAATTGAAACACAAAAACTCTCGGTGGTCACCGCTAAACAATTCAAGGAGGGGGACCACCGGAGTTTAAGGGAGAGCCAAAACCACTTACGGCGGAAGCATGGATAAAGCAGATTACCAAGATATTTGATGTCTTGGGATGCTTGAGAGGAGCAAAAGGTTCCTTTTACAGCCTTTATGTTCTTGGAGAGGCAGATTCTTGGTGGGAATCGGTGGCGTACTCAACTTCAACTTGTCTTGAAGATATCTTGGGAGAAGTTCGAGGAGGCATGTTCAACGACAAATACTTTCTGAAAGTATTAGCCACATGAAGGAGGTGGAGTTTATCAAGTTGGAACAAAATAATATGGCCGTGTCGCGAATACGAGGCAAAATTTGCGGAGTTATCACGGTTTCGTCCCACTTGGTGGATAATGAAGAGAATGGCGCGAATGTTTTAAGAGGTTTGAAGCCGAGAGATCGTCAACATCTTATTTCTCATAAATTGCGCTTTTTATTCAGATGTTGTAAATAGGGCTCCGTTAGTGGAAGCGCGATAACGAGTCAACGCAGAAAAAGGTAAACAAAATTATAATACCGGTGAGAGTAGTCATCAAGCGGTGACAACAAGCGTGGAGGAAATCAACGGGCCGAAATATGGTAACCACTTGGTGGTAATCGAGGACCAAAACAATAAGAATGGACATTTCAAAAAAGGAGATTCAACAATGATGGAAAGACGCCGTCAACCGACACCCATTGTTAAGGAAGGAGAAAGACCACCTATCATATGCTTCAAATGCCGGAGAGAGGGACACATCGATCCGAATGCGCCATCTCAGTCAAAGCATGTTATAATTGTGGAAGAAGAAGTCACTTAACTCGATTTTGTCGTTTATCAAGACAAATTCAACTAGGATGGAGGTACCAAAGGTCATCCCTGCACAAACCAAAGCCGGTAGTTTAAGAGAGAAGTTTTTTTTTCTCGTGACGAGGAACACGAATAAAATTATCACGGGTAAGTTAATCATAAGCTCTTGCGAAGTCTATCTGAGTGTTAGATACCGTTCTACCCACTCTTTTATTTCACCTAGTTGTGTTCAACGTTTAAATTTGACTCAAAGAAGTTAAACTTTGACTTATTGGTTGAAACTTCGTTAGTAGGAGCCTTAAATTCTGCTTACTATTTTTAAATCTTGTTTGATTCAAATAAACATTTTCACGTTACTGTCGATCTTATCTTTTGAAAATATTTGCCTTTGATGTGATTTTAGGAATCAATTGGTTAACTACTCATCATGCTTTTCGTAAGGTTGTTAGCTTTTATATTCATAACCAACTTGTTGTGCGTATTCAATTCAGTAACCAAACCACTAAAGTCAATCATGGTCATATCAAGCCATAAGTAAAAGCCCCGATCCTTTAGTTGTTGACTTCCTTGTGTGAAATGCACCGAAGCGGATTTTACAGAGGCGACGTCGTGAATGAAGATGGCAAGTTGATAGGTATCATTGTGAGGTGCTATCTGGGTTAAGGGATAGAAGTCACGATTGGTATTAATGTGACGTCTATCCAAGTCTTGGGCGAGAGTAATGATTTTGAATGATATTTCTATCATTAATAAATTTCTTAGGCGTATTCTTGAAGACTTCTAGCCTACCCTAGAGCGTGAAATCGAATTTTGTATTGACCCCGGATAAAAACCCATTTCTTAAACCCTCAAATATTTCTTCAACTAAAAGGATCATTTTACGTGGATTATGATGAAAGTCATAATAAAAGTATAGAACTGATGAAAATCATGGGTATATGAAGTATTAGTAAGTTTTAAGATGAGTTATGTTGGTTAGTATGTGAAAACATGAAAGTTTCTTAGAAATCACAAAGAGTTGAAAATCGATTTTGGTGAAAACGTAACATGAAATTCAATTGACCATATCTCCTATTATATTTTGAATTTTTGAGTGTGGTCAAGTCCTAGAGTTAGATCTATGAGTTACCTAACTAATCCAAGTGGAATTACTGGAAAAGGTGTTGTAGATTTTTGTGTGGACTGATTTTAGAAAAAGGAGGGCAAAGCTGCAAAAACCGAAAAAAAATGCTACTGCCATGATTTTAGAGGGGCTGTTTCGGCCACTTAAATTATGAGAAAAATTCTGGCCTTTTTGGGACATGAAGGTATATGGTATAAAGTACCTCCTGTCCAAAAATGAGCTCATTCTCGACTTAAAATGAGCAAGTTATGACTATTTCAATATTTAGGTTTTTCCGATGAAAAAACGCTATAACCGAGAGTTCTATAACTCAGATGACCATGAAATTTAAACTGGAAGCTCACGTTAACATGGGTAAGGTCCTGTCAATATTTGGGAATTTTGGAGTTAAACTTGAGGTAGCTAATTTTTAAGGAATTAATTAGAAATTGATTTTTGAAAAATAGTAAATGAATTTTAAAAATTCGAGAAAAATATATTTTCATTATGGGACTATATTATGCTAAAACCCAAAAAGAAATATTTTTGGGACTGATTTGGTATTTTTCATGAAAATAGTTTAATTCTGAACATATGAGTTAAATATGTTATGTGAAGATATGAAAGTTGATAATAGGATTTTATGGCTAGAGAATCCTATATAGAATATATGCATATTTTTTTGATGAGGGATTTGATAATTGGTGATGATATCTTATGAGTATGGCATTTTGAATGATTAAATACATTATATGGTAAAAGCGTAAACAATTGAGATAAATTGTTTATAAATTTAAGAAGTGATTAAAATATTGTTATAATATTAATGATATTAGATTATGATATTATTAAATGATTGATAACATGGGGATATTCTTGAATCTGGATAAATTATATTATAAATGTTTAATATTTATCCTTTATCTCATTTGATTGATTCTTTATATCATTATCCTCATATTTATATTATGTTGAAAGTCATCATGGCTTTTATGGTGCATAGATGGACTTGGTATGATTATGACCGAGGATTGTTGGTATAATCATAACCGTAATTGAAAACACGATTATCTTTGGTAGTAGTGCATGGATAATTTGTGGTCGTGATACTTAATGAATACACGATTATCTTTAGTAGTAGTGCATGGATAATTTGTGGTCGTGATACTTAATGAATACACGATTATCTTTGGTAGTAGATGTCATGGATAATTTGTGATCGTGATACTAATGAATACACGATTATCTTTGGCACGTAGTGCATGGATAATTGTGGTGCGTGATACTAATGAATACACGATTATCTTTGGTAGTAGTGCATGGATAATTTGTGGTCGTGATACTTAATGAATACATCGATTATCTTTGGTAGTAGTGCATGGATAATTTATTGGTCGTGATACTAATGAATACACGATTATCTTTGGTCAGTAGTGCATGGATAATTTGTGGTCGTGATACTTAATGAATACACGATTATCTTTGGCACGTGGTATGGATAATTGTGGTGGTGATATTAATGAATACCGATTATCTTTGGCACGTGGTGCATGGATAATTGTGGTCGTGATACTAAAGAATATCCTTGGCACGTAATGCGGGGATGATTCGATGATGTGGATTAATTATTGGTGAGTCTCGTGATGAAATATTAATTCATGGATGTGGTAAAAGTCATCTTTGGTAGTAGTGCATTGATAGACTTGGTATGATTATGACCAGGATTATTCGGTATAATCATGACCAGTAATTGAAAACACGAATATCCTTGCCGATGGTGCATGGATAATTAAGTGGTTGTGATACTATTAAGTCGAGTCTCGCATTATTGGTTTTATCTGATTGTATATCTTTGGCCTGTAGTGCAAAGATGAATTGTTAATGAATATCTTTGGTAGGATTAGAAGATGAATTTAATATTTTTAACGATAAAGGTATTCAAGGTATCCTCACCTCTTTATCATACCGAATCGTACCCTAATTTCGAGGGCTTAAATTCCATAAGGAGGGAGATTGTGAGACCCCATATTTTATCAATAAAGATTTAAATTTTGTCGAAATAATTTTTAATATTATGGTGTGAATTTGAGATAATATTATAGTTGTGGGTAGTATTTATAAATTTTGCAAAGTATGCAAGTTGTTATAAAATATTATTCGTTTGGTGGGGAATATTCTTTTTGTTAGGAAATATTCGCATAACAGCTCAATCATTGGTGGACCCCATGACGAAATTATTGTCGGATTGAAAAAGCGACAAAAATATTTTATAAAAATAACGGCGGAGGTTTACCGAATTAAAACTGTTGAACTACCCGGTGGTAAAGAAATACGATGTCTGGCATGGTTGCATAGTAGCACACGGTATTGATTATTGATGCTTACGTGAGAAGTCACTCACCTATGCTCGATTATTACTACGATAATTGCCGCATCATATCTCTTATATTATTGATTCATTATTGTCACAATTTATCATCGTATAATATGTTATATTATTAATTGAGACGACAAGTTATAAATGATTAATAATTGTTGAAAGATTAAAAAATGTGTTGATTAAAATAAAATGATTTGTGATAATATTTATTCAATCCTTAATTTTATAAAGAGTGCATTATGAGAGCGTTTGTGGTAAGTTTGATTATTTTATGGGGGCCCATATGTCATTATCTAAGAGTCTCTTAAATCGATAGTAATTACCTTTGTGAATAGTAATTACCTTCGTCGATAGTAATTACCTTCGTCAATAGTATTTACCTTCATCGATAAGTAATTACCTTCGTCAATAAGTAATTACTCTTGTGAATAGTAATTACCTTAAATCAATAGTAATTACCTTTACCGACGTCCAAACCACTTATCGTTTTTCATTACGAATTCCGAACCACTTGTGAGTTTCACATTACGGCGTCCGAACCACTTGTCGTTTTCACATTACTGAGGCCAAACCACTTGTCGTTTCACATTACAAAGGCCGAACCACTTGTCGTTTCACATTACGGGCGTCAAACCACTTTTCTTTTCACATCACGGTTATCGAAGCCACTTGCCTTTTCACAATGGCAAAAGTGTTAGAAATCTTCTATAAATAGAGGCTGAGTGCTTCATTATTTTTCACGAATTCATTTGAAACTCTGAGAGAGAAACTATAGAGAGAAGGAAGAAAAGTATTCCGCTACTTCACCTTGCCAATATTTCAGCTTCTTCTAAGGTAGGGAATATTATTTGTTGTACCCGTAAGAAATTATTCTTCTTATTCATGAAGAGAACTCATTGTTATTCCATTGCTTATTATTACATTGGAATAACTTTTGTATAAAGTGGTTTACCCTATACTTGGTGACATTCTTCTATTATTACATTGGAACATCACATGTACGTGTGTTTTACAACTGGTTCCGCCTTTTATTATTCTGTTGGAACATCACTATGCATGTGTTTTACACCCACTGGTTCCGCTCTTTATCATTCTGTTGGAATATCCTATCGTGTGTTTTACACAGGAATCGTTCCATCTTTATTATTACTGTTGGAACATCCTGGTGGTGAATTTCACTGACCGTTCCGTTATTATTATTATTACATTGGAATAACTTTGTCACATCTGAAGTCTGCATGCGTGGTGATTTCTTTTGTTATTCCATTCTTTATTATACCCAGTTGGTTAAAACTTTGACTTCTATACTCCATGAAATTAGTGGAATATCATTGATATTTGCGTTTCATCCAGTATCTTTTCATGGAAATATTCTTCTGATCATTCTTGAATTTTACTCTACAAAACAAAGATTATCATTTTGACAATTTGGACGTTAATAATTCATGGATAAAATAATTCTTGAACTTGTTTTATTGAATTATTATGTCATTGTCATCATCCTCATGTTATATTATGTTATCTTCGGCTTACGTGTATAGATGAACTTAGTATGATTATGACCAGAGATCATTCGGTATAATCATGGCTTGTTATAAATGATGTGATAAAAGTCCTCAGTGGCCTATAATGCAATGATGATGATAGTTTTTGGTATGATTATGACCAGGGGTGATTCGGTATAGTCATGACCATTGATAATTTGATGAATATCCTTGGCCGTAGTGCAGTGGTGATTCGATGATGTGGATTATTTATTAAAGCTGAGTCTCAGCTATAACAGTGATGAAAAACCTTTTAAAACCTAAAAGATAGTAGACTTTATTCTCTACTTGACTCTTTTAATGGATTGCTTATTCATTGCTGCAGCTAAACTTGTTTGTCTATTGTATTTTATCGGTTTAACACCGTTGAAGGCTAATGATAAATTATTCTTGCATTATCTTAGTCATAATATTTCTTCTTGAGAGCGTGGCAGCTAGTTGAGCTCACCTTTTCTTTCACCATTTCTCTAATAGTGAAATGAGAACATAATATGGGCTGACAGTCGAGGAACGGAGAAATGGTCCGTGAGGATAGCATTAGTAGTCCTCACTATTTTGTGAAATAGTGTGATAATAGTAGTAATGAGGACTCATTTTGAGTTTGTATAATATCTAGTAGACAATATTTGTATTCAAACTCACGCTTTATGTCGTATTCGTATTCACTGCAGCATGTTATATTAAGTAAGTTGTATTTGAATTTATGTACCATGTAAGTGGCGACCCAAGATGGGTGACGATACCTAATTTTGGGGCGTATTCACAGTGGTACATCCGAATCAAAATTATCCAAGTTAAGTCCGACCTAGCACTCCATATATTCAAAAAAAAAAATATCATCCTTGTGGTGACACAACAAAACAATATTGTTCAATTTTCTTTATAAGCATCAAATGTGATAAATTAACATCTTAAATACTTAATACTTGCCTTGTGGTGACACAACAAACTCATATTAAATATTTAATACTCTATTAATTTTATCATGCTAGAATAATGCTCTTCGATATTCTAAATATCTATGAACGCTTAGGACTTAATATAAAAAAAATTTGAGGGTTTTGTTATTAATTTGTCTCATCTTGTTTAAATACTTAATACTTGCCTTGCATGCACATATATATATAAAAATACGTCATATTAATTAAAATGCGAAGTCATGTTTGTATAATATATAATATATATAGTATAAGTATGCACATATAGAATACTATATTCTACCCGGATTGATTATGGACTTTTATTCTAGTTTGGTTCACTAGAGCCACCAAGTGAACCAAAAGGTCAAACCCTAGAGGGTCTGCAAGAAATAATATTTAAATATAACTATTACATTTAAACCCTAGCTCCATTACAAACGGGTCTTCAAGCGCTCCTTGCTCCTTGATCTCCAATTATTCAAAATTAATTCTAACTATTCCTATTACAAAACTATTTAAAATAAATAGAAACCTTGATCGTGATCGAGGGAAATACATAGGAGGAGATAGAATTTACATTCGTAAAAAAATAGAGAAGGCGAGGTTCGCAGACCCCATTTAATAAAACCCATACATTCATACATCCAACTAAAATAAAATCCAATCATATTAATTCAATAGTCCATAATCAATCCCATTTATTATCATACACATCACCATATGCATCAATAAATAACATTCATCTCATGAATAATAAATATTTAATATATATATTGATATCATTTAATGGGCAAATTTAGTTAGTATAAAATTTAATTTTGAATCAAAATAAACTCCTTTATTTTAATCCAAATTTAAATCAAAATAAAACTATTTTATTTTAATTTATCCAATTTTGAATAAAATAAACTATTTTATTTTAATCAAAATCTTTAATCAAAATAAACTCCTTTATTTTAATTAATTATGGAATCTAATTCCATGTAAAAAAAAAAAAAAACTCCTTTATTTTAAAGGAAACGCAGATTTTTCCTATTCACAAATAAACTCCTTTTATTTTTGAATAATATGAAATCTTATTTCATATATAAATAAACTCCTTTATTTAAGGAAATACGGATTTATTTTCCTATTCACAAATAAACTCTTTTTTTTTGAATAATATGAAATCTTATTTCATATCTAAATAAACTCCTTTATTTAAGGAAACATATAATCTAATTTCAACTCTAATTAGTTATCATGGAATCCAATTCTAACTCTAATTAGTTAGCATGAAATCTAATTTTAAAATTAAAATAAACTCTTTTATTTTAATATTAAAATAAACTTTTATTTTAAAATTAAAATAAATATTTTATTTTAATTATAAAATAAATTAAGAATAATATATATATATATATATATATATATATATATATATATATTATATATATATATATATATAATGTAATAAATGTTACAATCTATATATATATATATATATATATATAATAAAAATATATATATATATATATATATATATATATATATATATATATATATTATATTTGAATCTCTCATCCTTTTAAATCTTTGTTTCTTGATTTGAGATAAATTGATTTGATGTAAACATTTTGGAAGTTCACACTATATTTTTTTTTTTTTTTTTTTTTTTTATGTTGCACCTGAATCCTTGATTGCATTGAATTATCATGTGATATAAGCGAAATCATTTATTTATTTTTTTTTTTTATTTCATACAACAAAATTATGCCCAATTAAATTGTTCTAAACACATATCAATATACATATCAAATTAAAATAATTAATAATTCGCATAAAGGTTTGGCTCTGATGCCACTGTTAGGTTTGTAATATTCAAGAACACAATCAAATTTCATAAAAAGTGCGGAAACGTGTAAAATCAGAGTTTTAAAAAAATTACAAACCATAAACCCGGATCACCCTTTACGCAACAATTATTAATTAAACGAAAAGATAAAGAATAAAATCATACCCTTGAAAATCGAAGCTTCCTCGAGTCAAGTTCACCTCCAATCCTTTTCGCGTTCAACTTGAATCCACGGGTTTGGTTCCTTCCTTTGATCAACGTTAGCCACCCATGTGTTTGGCCTCAGAGGTGATCCACCAAGGAAGAATATGAATTCAAGAAGAATGGGTATTGGGCTCAAACCCTAGTTTTCTTATCTCTATAGAAAAGGCGTCTTTCTCCAAAAAAATTGGAATTATGTCGTTGTAAAAGTCAACAACTCCCACCACCCATAATAAGACTCCTCTTATTTATAGATGTAAGCAACCCACCTTAACAATTAAGGAATTGAGTTTATTTAATTAATTAAATTCTTTTAATTAATTAAGCTCCCTAATCTTATTAGGGATAATTAATTAAACTCCTTTAACTAATTTTCCTTCCTAATCCAATTAGGAATAAATGAGAGTACTTATATTAAATTAATTCCTAAACTCTTTTAGAAATTAAAATAATAATAATTGTAATAATATTAATAAGACTCCTCTTATTAATTTATATTTAATATTTCTAAAATATTAAATAATAAATATTAAGTTATTTAATTTATTCTATCACCATAGATTAAATTAAATATACTTAACATATTATTACGATTATGCCATTAACTTCTTAAATAATTATTCTTCCTTTTATGGTGTGACCCTTTAGGTTCTCCATATTAAGCCAGGTTATGAATAAATCAATTAGAACAATTCTAATCTTATTTAAATAAATAAATTAAACAATTAATTTATTTAAATAAATAATATTTATTCTACAATAGGGATAAGCCTCCCTAGCGATCAACGACTTTCCGGATAATATAGATTTCAACATTAATCATAAAAGAACCTTTGAGTAAATAGTTCTGCATAATTCAATCCTTCCACCATACAATGTCCCAATTAAATATAAGATATGGAATTACTTGTCAAGTCTTATTTTATTTAATTATATGTATTTCGATCCTTAAATGCACAACTCCAAATAATGCAAATTAGAAACTCCTTTCTAATTTTCATTCTTCTTAACCAAGGACTACTGGGTTGTCATTTATCGAATCACATAGGACATTTCTTCTTTTATTAGAAGTGGTAGATTCTTTATTGATCATACATTATCTCCATATACAACTTATTATACCCAAGCATACCCTTTGATATACCCTAAGGGTCTTAAGGAATAAGTCAAAGTATAACTCATCATACACAAGATACTTATGATGATCTCAAGTCCAAGGATTACTTGTCTTACTATCACTACAGGAATTCCTATTGACAAGCAAGTAAAACTCCATTAGGTATTCCTTAGCGAGCCAATGTTCAAAGTGAACTTATTCTTTAATAAGCACCTACATACTTGCTTTAGTGTCTCCACACAAATGATCACGAGATCAATCATCCTCATCCAACGAAGCGAAAGAACGTATGTAATCAATCTATCCTGGATTCACTAATCCCCATTTTAGTAATCCAATGATTGGGAACTATTTTAGTTTTAAGCTTTCTAAGAATTTAGATCTCATTAGAATGATCATCATCATTATTCTAAAAGCATTGCTTAAAACTATGGGTTTATCACATATTATAAAAGCAAAGATCATGTAGATAATTAAAAGCCTTTAATAAATTAGTACTTTTTATTAATAAATGAATAAGATTGTTACACAGTATATGCTTTATCATCAAACATGATTGGCTTGTGTGCATACTACTTTCAAGTATTAGGATTTATTGCTAATTTTTAGGGTTGAAGAGTCGCTCTTAAAATTTAAAGTTGAACGATGATTTTGTTTTATTTATTATATATATAGATGATAGCTCGACCTCAATATGTTGAAAGATCTGTTGTGGTGATTGGTGAAAGCTAAATAAATTTTTAAAGTTAATGATATTTTATAAAGTATAGTTGATACCTTGTACAAATATCAACCTAATATAATTGTGTCAAAACGGAAAAAGAAAAAAAAACTTGGAATCATTTTAATTTAGAAAAGTTATCAACACACTAGTTAGCAACATGCTCATAAAGAAAAAAATGCATAATCTAAAAGGGGTGTATTCGATTAAGACTTTTAAATATTTTTAAAGACTTTAAAAATGTAGTTGTATTCAATCAACACATTTAAAGAGTTTATAAAAATTTACTAGTATTGATGAGTGAGTTTTATATTCATAATTGAGTGCGTCTGAGCTTAATCTTTTGGTTGATTTTAAGTGTTTGTGTCTATTCAAGCATGTTTTAAGTTGTTTTGTAGGAATTGGGACAAAAGTTACTTGGATCGATGTTTGGGGTGGCTAGATTCGCGTTTTCGGCTTGCCATTTACACAGCAGTCACTTCAGAGCCAATTTGAGTATTGCTCCGGACCTTATTTCGAAAAACTCAAAGAATAAAAGTTGTAGATCTACGTCTCCTATTTCCAGAACATCTTGAATCATCAAAATCGGAGTTTGGACAAAGAAGTTATGGCCATTTTCCCAAAGGACGTCAGAGCAGAAAATTTTCAAGAAGTGGCCAGCGCCGAGGCGCCCATTTCAGGCCTATTCCCAAATATTGAAGTATTTGGGGAGCGATCTTCTTGTTGCCGTGCCCAGATCTTTGAAAGGTTTGGGAAAGAAAGTGTCTGGTAAGGCTTGGACGCGTTTTGGGGCGAATTTTGACACATTTTTTACTCCAAATTGGATTGGGTTTGTTCTTAAGCTAAAAATTGGACTTGTAACCTATAAATACATGATGTAAGACATAAAATAAAGAGAGAATACATAGATTAGATTAGAGATACACTCCATTAGATTAGAACATAAACCCTAATTTTTATTAGTTTTGGAGATTGAAGCAACTTGTAAACCATTGAAGATTCAAAGCAGGAGCGAAAGAGGAGTCTCAAGACTACTGACAAAAAATATAAAGATATAATATATGATATATAAAAATATTGATAAATTCTAAAACTCATCAAAATTAAAAAAATTAGTTAAAAGATAACAACGATCGACTGTTAAAAAATTAGTTACGTAGTATTTTAATTAATTAATTTCTAACATCATAAATAAATTAAAAGGTAGCATACTTATTTTTTTAACGGTCAATTTTGGTTCACTAACAACTATTAATAATTTTAAGAAAAATAAAATCTCTTTGATAATTTTTGTGCTGGCTTACAATGACTACTAAAATCTCTCCGTAAATTTTTATAACTTGGTGGCAATTTACTCACAAGTATGAAGTTTTGCGATCATATAGATTTTCATTGTCATATTATTTTGTGTAAAACAGAGTTTGGTACTCCTACTAAAAAATTGAGTTTAATTTTTGTGTTGCGTCTGTAGCTTCTAAAGTTTATTCGTATTCGAGTATCCAAATTTATCATGAAATGAGTAGAATAATATGAATGCTTTCAACATATATAAAATCTCATGCCACAATAATTTAATAAAATAATGAAATTTCCTGTAGTTCATGAAAAAAGAGTGAGAGGTTGTACACATGGGTTAATTAACAATTAATATAAGCTGCAAGATATATTAGAAGTATATAAAAATTTATCAAAATCTTGGTAAAAAATCTATTAAAGTCTGTCACTTATTTTATGGAGTCTATAAAAGTCATTTTAAAAAAATCTTTAAAGTCTTTAAAAGTCATTAATTCATAAACTCTATAAAAATATGTCACTTAAAAAAAATCTTTAAAAATCTTAATTGAATACACCCTTAAATTACCTAAGACTTGTTTTGAAATCAACATAATATGTGAGTATAGGTTATAGCACAATTTTCACACAGAGGGTTGGTTTTATTCGCCTTTTGCCTTCAAGATTAAGGTTTGAATATAATAAATACCTTTAATCAAAACAGGATTAAGCTTCAAAATTCAAACAGAGACGATATGTAATTAATTGTATTGTGATATTAGTAATTGATGATGTTGTTAACGCCAAAATCAAATTCATTTATTTTTAATAATAATTTTAACATCTAGGATAGGCTAATACCAATAAACTGAATAACTGATATATATATATATATATATATATATATATATATATATATATATATATGAGTAAAGATCGAGGCGTTCTTTTTAATAAGATTCTACCTTAAATAGCGTTATTTAAGGTGGAATGTTATTTAAAGATAATGTCCTGATTCTACCATATGATATATATATATATATATATATATATATATATATATATATATATATATTTATTCATCCATAAGTAACAGGTTGTTGGGAAGCAATCTCTTTTAGTAAATGCCATAACCCTTGCTTAGACAATTTCATTATTAAGGTTGTATGCAATTTGGTAAAAGTTCTTTCCTAACAATGGGTTGAATACCTTATATATATATATATATATATATAAGTAACATAGGTCTTACAAGTAATGGTGGCTAGCAGTTGGGAACAGGAAATGTCATCAGCAGAGGCCAGAGAGGTATAAAATAAAAGTAGTAGTATAAAAGAAAGTAAATTATCTTTTCTTTTATAAGTATTTCGAAAGAAATTTTGTTCAAAACTCTTCTTCTAGCAGAGAAAGCCCATTTTATCTGAATAAGAAGTGAGGTAATTTGCATGTAGCCCAAGCTTCAGAAGTTATTGTTTGGGCTTCTGGCCCGTAACCGTTGTGAAGAATAAATTAAGAATAAGTCTTGCCGGACAGGATTATTGGACCGATTTTTTGGACAGGTTTTATTTTTTTATTTTATTTATTTATTTTTTGTTAGTAACTTTTAAAAAATATATATTAGTACTATTTATTCTAACAAATTTTTTATAAAATATAATATTTTAAGTGTAGTTTGGATACACCTGTCCCATTCCCCTGTCTGCGTGTCTGCGTAGCATTACTCATAAATTAATATATTAATATGTTCAAGAAAAATTATGATTACAATAACTTCTGACACTCCATCTCTTTCAAATCTTCGTCTCTCTACTCTCGAATGTTTGCATCCGAGGTCTGCCGCCGCCATAAAAAACTGTCCGGCCAAAACACTAGCAGCCCTGCTGGAAACTGCCAGCTTTGTCCCCATTTTCTCTCTCCTCTTCATAAATCTCAAAACCAATTTCCATATATTCTACACACAAAAATATCTTGAAAAGATGACATTAATTTGATAGTAATATATAGGACAAGATCCTCCTCAAATCCATGAAACTCTCAGTTCTCTTACGCCGCCCAATTTTACAATATACAAAATCCCACAGCTTACGCACCTCTCCCTCCACATCTACTGACATTCTTAACCTCATCTCCACCGTTAATCCAATGGAACACGCTCTCGAGAAGGTCGTCCCATGTATTTCCTCTGAAATCGTAACTTCTGTTCTCCAAGAAAATCAAAACCCACAATAGTCTTTACGTTTCTTCATCTGGGCTGCTAGAAGTAAGCGATTCCGTAGCTGGGTTTCTCATAATTTGATTGTTGACTTGCTTGTTGGGGACGGTGGTATTGATTTGTATTGGAAGATTCTAGAAGAGCTTAATACTTCTGGGGTTTTAATATCTTCTGACGCTTTCGCGGTACTGATCGATGCTTATTGGAAGATGCTGAAGGCCGAAATGGCCTTGGAATCATTTGGTAGGATGCCTGATTTTGATTGTAAACCTGATTTGTTCACTTATAATTTGATATTGCATATTATGGTTCAGAAAGATGTAATTTTGTTGGCATTGGCAGTTTATAATTTGATGTTGAAGTCGAATTGTAGCCCAAATTGCTCTACCTTTAGTATATTGATTGATGGGTTATGTAAAAGTGGGAATACTAAAGATGCGCTTCAACTGTTTGATGAAATGACTGAAAGATGTATTATGCCTGATAAAATTACCTATACTGTTATCATTTCGGGTTTGTGTCATGCAAAGAGGACTGATGATGCTTATGGACTTTTTAATAAGATGAAAAGTAGTGGGTGTACTCCGGATTCTATTACTTACAATGCTTTGCTCAATGGGCTTAGTAAATTGGGTAGAATAGACGAAGCCTTGGTGCTTCTCAAGTCTTTTTTGAAGGACGGGTATGTTCTTAATCTGAATGGGTACAGTTGTTTGATTGATGGTTTACTTAGGGCAAGGAGGTTTACTGAAGCTCGTGATATGTTTCAAAAGCTCACTGAGGCTAATATTACACCTGACCTTGTGTTGTACACGATCATGATACGGGGATTATCTGAAGCAGGCTGGGTAAAGGATGCATTGACATTGCCGAGGGAGATGACAGAAAGAGGTATAATACCGGATACTCGCTGTTACAATACCTTGATCAAAGGATTTTGTGATATGGGTCTCTTGGACCAGGCTCGGTCCCTTCAACTTGAAATATCGAATATTGATCGATTCCCAGACTCTTACACGTACACCATTATTATTTGTGGTATGTGTAGGAATGGTCTTGTGGAGGAGGCGCAAAAAAATTTCAACGCCATGGAGAAGCTTGGATGCCTTCCTTCTGTTGTAACCTTCAATGCCCTTATTGATGGGCTTTGTAAGGCTGGCGAGCTTGAGGATGCTCAACTTCTGTTGTACAAGATGGAAATTGGGAGGAATCCTTCTTTGTTTCTTCGGCTCTCTCAAGGTGCAGATAGGGTTCTTGATAGTGCAAGCCTTCAAACATTGGTGGCTAAATTGTGCGATTCAGGGAAAATTCTTAAAGCTTACAGTCTTCTTATGCAGCTTTCTGATAGTGGGGTTTTGCCAGACATCTGGACTTATAACATATTGATTAATGGATTTTGCAAAGCAAAAAACATAAATGGTGCTTTGAAACTCTTCAAGGAGCTCCAACTTAAAGGGCATTCCCCCAATTCAGTTACATATGGAACACTCATTGACGGACTCCAAAGGGTTGGCCGAGAAGATGATTCCTTTGCCCTCTTCGAACAAATGATTAAAAATGGGTGTACTCCTAGCGCAGAAGTTTACAAGGCGCTTATGACTTGGTCTAGCCGAAGGGGGAACTTTTCTGTAGCTTTTAGTCTGTGGTTGACGTATCTGAGGAGCCTTCCTGGTCGAGAAGAAGAAATTAAGTTAGCTGAGGAACTCTTTAAAGAAGGAAAGGCCGTTGAGGTAATTCGGGAATTACTTAAAACGGACTGTAAGTTGTTGGATTTTGATTCAGCACCTTATATCATTTGGCTCACTGGATTGTGCCTGTTGCACAAATCGGAGGAAGCTTTAAAGGTATTTTCTGTTCTTGTGGAGTGTGGAGTCAATTTGTCTCCCGAGAGTTGTGTCATGTTGATTAATATTCTTTGCAAAGTACGGAATTTAGACCAGGCAATAAATGTGTTTGTCTATACTATGGAGAAAGGTTTCATGCTGGAGCCGCGAATTTGCAACAGACTGCTCAATCCCCTTCTTCGTTCTCCAGAGAAAACAAAGCATGCATTTGATCTCATGGACAGAATGGAGTACACGGGGTATGATTTGGATGCCTATCTTCATCGAAGTACAAAGATGCTCTCACTTCGTCGATGGAACACGTGGGATTCTGAAACTGTAGCGCCTGGATGAAGATACTTCTACGAAGGTATTACAATCAGAAGCTGATTCTTTTACTCACATACTAAACCTCCCCCTCTTTCCACCAGAACTATTGTAAAATTTCCATTAATCTTGGTACTTAGGATACAGCTGTTACTGTTTCATGGTAGTGACAAGCTGATACGGTGCACCTTTCATTGCATCCACAAAATTTTGTAATCTATACCCCAAGTTCTTTGTATCACTAATAATTGTTGAAAACAGAAAAGAGTTTTCAATTAATGAAGATGATTTTTCCTGCTTCTAGGCTTGTTATTTAGATTTGGCCAGAATGAAACCCCTATGTGAACCTATCCTTTAAGATGTGGTGCCAATACTTGAAATTTATAGCAAGGATTTTGGCTGGACAAGCGTTCTTTCTTTTCAACTGAAACCCTCATTGATGATTCAAAAGGTCATCTAAAATGTGAAAGTTTGTTTGAGGACTATATTGCCTCTTTATTTTTTGAAGGGTTGTTTGGAATTGGGAAAACAGAATCCAATGTTTGGCAAATAAAGAAAAGTGGGAAGTGCTGCTTGTTTTCAAAAGTTAAATAAATCACATCAATTATAAATTTATAAATATTAGATTGACTACCATGAAACTTGATCTTATACTTTGGAAGAAAATGCAAAAACAGTTTGGTGTAAAAAGGTTTTCATATATAACTTACTACAACAAATAATACAAGCATCCCAAAAATTTATTTTCATGCAACAAGTATAAATACAGGTATATCAGCTTATTGACAAATTCTAAAATCTGCAGAGCTGCCATTTCCTTCTTGAGCAACTCCAGCAGATTGAATATGTAGAACCTGATATCCCAACTCTCAAGAAAGGAAATGTGGCTTACGGAACTTTGATCATTCCATTACTAAACTGATCCCACAACCCAACTTAGGTTCATTCATTCCATTGCTAAAGTTGGATATCCCACAAATTCTGAACTCATTGCACGTTGAACCATCCTAGTTTTGTTGCATCATTCAGATTACAAAGTGCGTGAGAGACCACATTGTACTTTCTCCTCTAGGATAGTCATCTTCATGAAATTCAAAGATCCCGCATTGCTACCTCATACTTCAATTCCATTGACCAATGCAGTGGACTGAACTGATTCATCATACAACTTGCTTGATCCAATTTGAACTCCAGATTTTCTTCTCAAGGATTCTGTCATAACATCAAACCAGATGGAAGTTCTGAGAATTGGCAGTAGTAAAGGCTCCTAAGGAAAATATAATAATGTACAATAACACAAATTTAATGACAATTGCATTCAGTGTGACTAACACCAGACTGAAATTGATTTAAAAAAACACCAGAGTGAACCATAACGGCATTGACATAACATACTGTTTTTGTACGAGTGCACTAGACTGAAGTAATTTTGCAATGACACCACATAACAATTTATAATAGCAATAAGGTGATATCAAGTTTGCTGGATGTCTAAAAAGTTACACGAGTAGATTTGCATTGCTATATTCATAAAATCACCCAGCCCGCCCTTGGAATCCAACTGACATCATACAATTGTCAAGGGTAGTTATTTGATACCGTCTCAAGAGTGAAAATGAGAATCAACAGGAATTTGACACCAGTTTATTAATAAATCATAATCAGTGTAAACACAAGAATTCCGGTAAGAAACATGAAAAGAAACTATTTTGAGATGATATAAAGGAAGATTGTATTCAAGTAAACCTACCAAAAAATACATCTATTCAGAAAATACAGTAATTTTACCATGGAATTTCATTCACCCACAATCAATTGCTGATGATCGTCACAAAAAATTTAGAAAATATAAATAACTGTTCCTTTTTTAATTCAGGCATAAATTATCATCACTAATCATACAACTATATAAAGAGATGAATCATGGTTGTTTTTGTTTAAAGATAAATACCACTTTTATATCTGGGAAGGATTAAGCTTTATTGTGCTATGGAAACTAGAATCTTTCTAAGTGTTTAGTAATAAATACCATGAACAAGTTCTCTGACTCAAATTTTAGAATCATCCATCAACCTCATTCCATAGAGGAACATTCATACATGATAAGTTGCTACAATTGCTGGATTAACTATCATACCTACTCTTTCTTGTATGACAGCAGCATATTCAATACCAACACTCTTCTGAGAAAAGGAGAGGATGTTTCGATACATCACATTTGAGGGATGCATTTCAGCATCCTCCATCCACTGCATCACCTGCATCGGACAAGTAAGGCTTGATCATTTGATACACCCAAAACAAAAAACTTGACCATCAGCAACTTATAACTTATAAGTCAGCATGAATCTATATTTAAACAAACAAAAAACTTCAGCATCAGAAAACTACATGTTTGAATGGTGTAACAGACAGATGGGTAAATTGCTTTCTCAAATTGGTGAAGTCCAGGTAATCCCCAAAAAGGCCCGGACCTCTAAGGTGATCCACAAGGAATGGAATGTCAATGTGAAACCAATACAAATAAAATCACCTTTGAATAATACTGCCTTAGCAGTTATCACAAGGTTTCAAGCTGTGCCTTGTATCAGCTAAGCACTCAAACCAAGTAAATATTAAGAAAGAAAAAGAATACAAGAAAGCTTTAGAATGTAGAAAGAGATCTGTGGAAATTTTGAGTCTGCCTTTGTGCCTGTTTTTATTTTTGTTTAGACAGTTGTTGGGAGGAAAGAAGTGAGAAGAAGAGGGGGGGATTGAGATGGAGTAGGTTCAAACTTTTGAAGTATAAACTTAGTCAATTAGCTACCATGTGCTCATTAAATCAAGACAGAAAATAAATCTGTCCTTTTACTATGGCAACAAATGATTGTTTTGTAATGGAACAATGCAACACATCTTATAATGATATTCTGATGTATATTTTAATCAAAAACGGATAACTAGAAAATTAATCAACCAAAATCAAACAATATGCAGTAGCAACTCAAAATCTTCTTTACAAGTTTGTAAGGCTGCCTTCTGAAATCCATATTGACACTTGCTCATTATATTGACAAAGCAAGTAAAACTTAGGAAACAGCCATGCCTTCGCCAAACCAAGAAATGGAGAATTAAATTTAAAATCTTGCTGAGTGAAAAAATGATAAAAATTACCTCAATATATTTCCTCCAATTTCCAGCAGCCAAAAGATTCTTCAGTAGAATTGAATAAGTAGATAAGTTGATTTTCGTACCTGATGCCACTATCTTGTAGAACAACTGCATGCAAATTTAAGGGGGAAACATGTGTCATGACGATTAGAATATTAGTCATAATAAGATTATGATTACTTTTTCCTGTCACAGAATTAGAAAAAAAAAATATTTGTCCATCACTTGCTGATCTTATAGGTATTACATATGTTAGAAAGGAAAATCATTATTGCCCTACACATGGACCTGTCTTCGGTGCTTTGTAATGATAACTTACTAACTACGCAATTCATTTTCAAGTACCTTCATCATGATCTCTATCTTCCCAGATTTTCCAATTGAATATAAAAGACTATTCAGAAGTCCAACTGAAATTACATCAAATGAAGGCTCCATCATGCTGATCAGTTCAATTACTGTCCTCCAATCATGCAAACTACACAAGACAACAACAAAAAATCAAAAGTTGATTTAAAATAAACCCCTCAAAAAAACAGAGAGAATCCTGATTAAAAAAAAAATAGATAGTGGAGCAGTCCTGTCCATTAGCATGCTAAAAGGCAGTCTCTAATTTCTTGGATCTCTGATGCGAAAGTTCACTTTCATATCACACAAACTCACACACTAAGGAATGAGCTAATTATTTTATAGTCATTTACCATCCTTGCAAGTGGAATTTCCAATTTTTTGCTTACAAGTTGACCTTGCGCCATGATAATGTATTTAGTCAGAATACATGACAGTGATATTGGATACTTCTTCTGTCCAGCCATTCAGAATCAATAGTAGCACAACTAAGAAAAATGAACACAACTTTGATAGCAAGACCACACACACAAAGGGGTGGGACATGACAATGCATCAAGCATGATTGTATGGGAGAAGATTCACATAATATAGGACTTACATGCCACAAGCGGACACCATTTCAAAGAAAATAGCATCACTAAAGGGAATCTTCTTTCTCCTCATAAACTCTGCCACGAAGAGAACTTTAGCTGGTTGGTTTCCTTTATTGAAAGCCCTCATCAGAGCCGAACAAGCAATAGAATCAAGCTGGACACTATCCATTTCCATTTCTTGAAAGAGTGCAAATGCTTTGTCCACATTTTCTGTAATATAAATTTATCGACATAAATGCAACTCTTTATGTCAGTGTCTGAACAATTATAACTTATAAGAAATTCTTACCAGTAGTACTATATGCATGTATCATTGTTGTATATGCAATGACATCAGGACAGTAACCAGCCATCTTCATCGTAGTGAACATCGATTCTGCTTCAGCTAGTTGACCCTGAAAAAAGTTGACCAGAGAGAGATGAGATGAGGTCTGATTTCCTTCTGGGAGAAAAATGTTTATTAAAGCCATGGTTTGCAGAAGCACTTGCCTGTTTACTGTATGCACAAATTGCAGAGGAGTACACCTCCTTGGACAAAGGAGTTTTTGAATTTATCATTTCATCAAGAAATTCAAGAGCCTCAGAATATTTTGACATCTTGCAACACCAACTAATCAGCAAATTGTAAGTAACGGAATCACATTTGACATTCTTCTTCCTCATAGAGATATATAAATTTAAAGCTTTATCATATTCCCCAACAGTCATATAACTTCCAATGGCAGAGTTATATGCAACAGTATTCAATTCGATGCCTCGGAACTCTGCAGCAGAAAGTATGGAATCAATCTTCACCTTTTGACAGCAACGCCACAGGCAGCTAACAAGGTAGAAATTGAGACGATGTTTGGCTGCACTCCATCTTGTTCCATATCACGCAGCACATCCACGGCTTCAGCTAACTGACCATTAGATCCATAGGCATCAATTAGTGCATTGTAACTTACTAGATTTGGCTTCCAATTGTTTCTTTTCATTGCTTCAAATACCTCTGAGGCCTTTTCAGGTTGATGTGATCTTCCATATGCATTGAGTAAAGATGTATAAGACACAACATCTGGGCGAAGACCATTTTTTAATCTCGTTAAAACTAACAAGGCTTCTTTACTCATCCCAAGTGAAGCATAAGCACCAAGTAGAGCATTATATGATACAATATTAGGCGTCAGCCCTTCAGCAAGCATTGTGCTAAAGACAGCCTTGGCATTTTCAATCTGCCCGCAAACTGAATACAAATGAATCATGGTAGTAAACGTCACAACATCAGGGTCACATTCTGATCTTTTCTCCTCATTGATTGAAAAATATCAAACGGCTTTTTCATACTGTCTATTCTTTACCAGGCAATGTATAACAATATTAAGGGTAGTAGTATCAGGACGGACGTTGGCTCCTTTCATTAGTTCAAGTAGGACAGTGCTTTTTGAATATTGGGCTCCATTTTTATAGGCAGATAGAACAATATTGTGAGTCACCAGATCAGGCCCAACTCCATTTTCTGTCATTCTCTTGCAAACTTTCAAAGCCTCTCTCCAATTTCCCCTAGATCCACAAGCATTGATCAAGTTGTTATACGTTGACCTACTAGGAGGAATCTGCACCGATATATATGGTTCAAAAGAGTATTCCACAGAAAATGTGAGTTACTTTATCAAGCTTCAACTGACGAAAAGAAACAAGCGAATCACAAGGATCTTTCAGTCATCAAAAGACAAAAAGATAAAAATGTTATCCATGAAAGTGAAAATATAGCATTAAATAGGGTAATGTTATCCATGAAAGTAAAAATATAACATTAAAATCTCCTATTAAACAGATCATATATCCAATATGGAAGGGCCCTGCTAGCTATAACTCTGGAGCCTTGATTCCTTTGAGCAGAAAGGTGATAAATGAGACCAACTGATACGTATATAATTTCACCTTACAGATTTCCTACAATGGGAAATAACAATTTTCATCAAAGTTAGATAATAAGCTATTACCAAACTGTCTTGACAATATAATTTCAAAGTTATCAATACTACTTGGTTGTAGAAGCCTAGAATATATGCTTCAGCAACCTAGTTTCAAACAGGTAGCTGTGTAATTATGTGAATGCCTCCAAACTGACAAGTCTATATAACACAAGAAAACAATGTCAAACTTGATTTTCAAATACACTGAGACTGTGATCATGGAAGATGCATGTCCATTTCCTACCAAAAATGTAACAAACCATGTGAACAAAGTAAAATTATCACGAATCCAAAGTTGCAAACAAGAAGGGAGGAAGCAAAGGGCAGAATCCATGAGAGAATTCACAAAAATAAATATAATAGTAAATCCAAAAAAAAAAAAGGAATGTTGCAAGTTTAAGAAATTTTTATTTTCCTAAGATAATTCTTAAACTCGAAAGTAAAGAAGGAAGCTCACATCAGATGCACAAAGATTGATTAGAGGGAAGAATACAATTACACACAGCTGCACGGAGCATGTCTTCCATTATATTCATTGCCCAACGCCATTGACCAGATCGACCATGTGTACTGATTAGAGCATTGTAAGTTTCAGCATCAGGTTTGCACCTAGTGGAGTATTATCAAAATTCAGAACTATCAGCAACTGTATATAAGAAAACCAAATAGCCTAAGAGCAAACTTCATTTTTCCCATCACTATCTCAGTAAAAACACATTCGATTGGAATTCAAGGAAACAATTGATGGATAGTGCTAATAGCAATAACAAAGCAGTGATTCCTTGGCAATATAAATATTAAGTTATAAATATAATCCCTCCCTCTCATTTTAACAAGATGAAATTTTCCTGCTCGTTGCACACCTCCAGACTTCTGTACTTGGGCAACTTTGGCTAGTGATTTTCCCTTTAATACCTAGTTATGTTCAACAAAAATAACAGCAGGCCCTACTGTAATCTACCATAAACAAATGTTGCATTATCATCACCATGTCCTCCAGAGAGAAAAAGTCCAAATCTTGGTGAGTAAAGTCTGCTAGAGATCTGTTCTTTTACTTGGCTTAAATATTCCCCCCCACCCACCCACCCCAAAACTATGCTATTTGGCCAAACAAGAGAGAGAGAGAGAGAGAGAGAGAGAGAGAGAGAGAGAGAGAGAGAGAGAGAGAGAGAGAGAGAGAAGTTTGTAGAAAAAAGCAAGCATACCTCCACTTTTGCATCTCAAAAAACAATCCGCGTGCCTGATCTGTTTGATTGTGTCTAGCATGTAGCCTAATCATCATATTGTAAATATCTTTTCGTGCACAATAGTTCTTCTGATTCTTCATCCAACGGAAAACTTGAATGCTGTGTTCTATAGAACCCATTTGCGTTATTTCCTGCACCGTACAAAATCCGATGAGTGTTAAACGTCATTTTTTTAGCTTTACAAGATGCAGAGGACTTGTTAAGCATACATGAAAATAAATGGTTTACTGCAGAGTGCATATGTTAAAAAGGTGAAAAATTAAGGATCTTGATTTGAACATAAGAATTGTTTGAATAGGTAGCTATTATTCTGGGTTTTTTTCACGGGGTCTTCAAAGTGAATAAGTCATCTAAAGTCTAAACTTCTACCATATTATTAGATGATTTAATTTTTCTACCCACTCAATAATTGAGGACTGCAGAGTCAAGGCTAGGCAGACGTTACATATTTGTATTGGTTGGAAAATTAGTAAAGCAACATTTCCTTCTTTATTTTTATCTAAAACAAGAATTGTCCGTTCAACTATATAATGTTTGTGGACTGTAAAGTCCGGATTAGGCAGGCATTATAATGTTTGCTTTGGTGGGAAAACACAATAAAGCAACAGTTTACTGCTTTATGCTTATCAAAAACAAGATCCATTCAACTACACAAATAAACACATCTAAGAAGACCTTTTCTATGCACTACTAATTATGGACCTTACAATGGGTGTCCAAATTCTTAATGGCCTTATGTATAATGTCTTCTAAACTTCACCAGAACTACTAAGTAGCACCGTAGCAGTATCTTAGCAAGAGCTTTTGTTGTAGGCTATACTATCATTTTATTTGTTACATTTGCCATATATCAAAGCTGCATCCCTTGGGCCTTAAATAGCTCTATACTTTGTAACTGGTGGTTGCAGATTATCTCTACTACGTTCTAGTCTACGATCATTTAATATTAAGACTATAACATCTAAAATTTTATTTACGGTCTCTTAGAATTTATAAGAAAGAAATTAATCAGTGGGCGGAAGGAAAATTAACATTGTGAGCAAGGGTTTTAATAGGCACGTTTAGGTTCATTCCTTATAAACTGTAATTCATACTTCAAAAAAGTATAACTAAGCAAAAATGGTCAAATCAGTTCATATTGAAGTTAATTGTGGGAAATTTTATGCTAGAGAAACCTAAAACTTTATCTGCTGACACAAGTTCGTGGTGCAACACTTATTTAGCAACAAAATCTACTATACAATAGCCCAAAAATCCAAATTAATGATCAATAGAGGAACCGAAACACCATTTTTGCTATGGACTAAACTCTTATGTCATTCTCATCACATTGTTATCAAATCAGTTATGCAACTCCAGCAAAAGAAAATCTAAAACAACAATAAAAAGAGATATATTGTTTAGTACTCCCCCTTTTCCACAAAAAAAGAAAAAGAAAAAAAGTAGCATTTACAAAATAAAATAAAATAAGTTTCTTCCACAAAAAGAGTCTTATTTTCGTTGATGATAGTATAACAGGACACAATATTAAGCTTAAGATCGCAATTTTATCACCAAATGGGACTCTTTTTGGGGACGGAGGGAGTATTTGAATTACCCTGATAAGGACTGGTAAATTCTTCCTAGCAAAGCGTCCGACCCACCGATTGAGCACACCCTCAATATCCTCCCAATGGTTAAGCTTTGAAATATTGTGAACCACTTCAGAAATGGCCGAGTCCTTCTGGAATCGGTCTCCTTCCACTCGCAAACGGTACCGTTTGGACAAATCGTCCTTTCGCAGCCCACTGAGGTGTACGGACACTTGGCGGTTCCCTTTGTCGTAATTTACAGACACTTGCTTCTTCTCCTTCCAAGCGTCCTCGTTGTTAGGTTTGCTGCAGACAATTAAAAGGGTTTTCCGGTGACTTTTAATTTTTCCGGTCGGAGGAGGTGGGTATGATTCGTTTGGATGGGTGAGATTGAAGAGCTGCGTGTGTTGTAAGGTCGCCATGGGTTGTAATTGTGTGAGAGAGAAAGGAGATATACCTTATTTGGGAGGGGGTTTTGTTCGAGACTAAAGTACACTTTGCACCTCAAAATTCAAATGTCTTTTTACATCTTTAAAATTTGCACCGATTTCTTAATTTTTTTAAAGGGCTATCTATAATATAAAAGAGAGCAGAGAGAGAAAATAGACAAATATCTCATTCAAGTTCACGTCAGCAGCTCTCTCTCATACCTTCGTATTCAAATTTCAAACCCTCTGTCTCTCTCTGTTCTTTCGCACACAGAGACTCTGAGCTCTTATTTCTCATACCCAGCCAACTCGATCCCCCCAAACTCGATCCCTCTCAACTCCCCTAAATCTCTTATCTCTCATAAAGCCCTCTTTGCCTTCTCTCTCATGGCCTACTCTCATTCTCCTTCTAGGATTTCCGCCTTCTCTACTATTTCACCTCCTCCTTTTGAAGCTCTTAGGCTGCTTCCATGATTCGCTTTCACTAACAGATTCTATGGCACCAAAATCGTTAGAATCCTGAGACCCTACTGTTCTTTCTCTCTCTCTAAATTTTTGCCAAATTAATTGGGTTGGCCTATTCGGAAGGCTCAACTGCCAAAATACTCAATTTCTGATGTTATGAAAACAAAACCCATTTAGGTGATTCCAATTTGAAGAAACAAAATATGGGTTCACAAATTTCAGGTAAGTGGTGGTTTTTTGAGTTTTAAACCTCCATTTTTAATAATAGAGTACCCAACTTCTGATTTTGGTAAATTGAGAAATTTGTTAATCTTCATTTCCTTTCAGAATCTGGTAGTTCAATTAGACACTTTACAGTTCTGTACTTTTTCCGACTCCCTTTTTATTGAATTTAGAAATGGTTTGCAAAATTGTTCTTAGGGTGAAGACATGTATGTCGGAAGTTGTCAGATTTCTTGCTATCCAAATGAATAATTTTAAATTTGTTTTTAAATTTAGTTTGGCCTACCAACCTTACTTTCTTTCACTGAATAATTTTCACTTTTAATGTTGTTGTAGTTTAGATGCGATATTATTAAAAAAAATTACTTGGAAGTTGATACAGAGTAGTTCACTTTCAGTTTGTCTATTTGTTTTGCGTGCACTCCTACAAATTACACTTCTTTTGTTTCATTTATTCCCGTTATTTGTTTTGCGTGCAGAGTTTAGCACATATAAAATTAGAAAGGAAAAAATAAAGATTTTTTTTAATGATATTATCACATATGACTTTATAGTTAGTGCAATGGTTGTAGTTAGTGCAATGGGAATTTGGGGCATCTTAGGTCAATTAATGATATTAAGTACAGTGATATATTTTTATTATTTTATTAATGTTATATTTTCTTAGTGTTATATTTTTATTATTTTATTAATGTCTTTCTTCCTAATCAGAAGGCTATTTAATCTTGCCTTGCAGGTACTATTTTCCGTGAGCCCATCATACGCAAGAACATTCCTAGAATTTGCATTGAGTGTATGTGAAATATTTTACATCCACCATTCACTCTATTCAACAATCTCTTCTCTAATATTTAGGCTGGAAAAAGCCCATTTGCATTGACCGGCATGCTTTTGGTTTTGTTAGATAATTTGAATGTTGTTAAAATGTTTACAAGGTTCTTATGCTCCACCCCCAATCCCAAATAACGGGGACATTCCTATTGAACTTGATGTTTATGATTTCAAAGGCCCTGACATTGCACTTGCTATGTACAATGTTGATGTGTTTCGTATTCTAAAGTTGTAATTAAAGTTGGCAATATGTTTTCCCTAATCTCATCTAACTATTATAAATTTTGTAAAATTTGGTAGTCTATTCGTGGCTTTTCTGAATCATCGATGTCACTGGCATTCACAAAAAAATGGCCTCTTTACTTGAGCACGAAGAATACAATTCTGAAGAAATATGATGGCATGTAATATGTGGCTATGATTCTATTATGACAACTTTTGCTTGAGAAGCTTGTAAAACTCAGGCCAACTTATCAGACCCAGTTGACCAATGAAGGTTTACGGACATTTTTAAAGAGGTTTATGAACAAAATTGGAAGCAGAAATTCGAAGAACATTCAATTTGGTTAGTGTAACTGTGCTTTGTACATATTTTGTGTGGTATTTTCAGATATAGTTTATTCAGAATCTATACTGACATGTAGGTATGAGCATCGCTTGATTGATGACATGGTGGCTTATGCGCTAAAAAGTGATGGTGGATATGTTTGGGCATGTAAAAACTATGATGGAGATGTCCAGAGTGATTTACTTGCTCAAGGTAGTTTAGATGTCAGATTCAGGAGATTATATGATTGAACTTTATGTGAAAATGTACACCCACCACTAGTTTCATGTCTTGAGATAGAAGTTCACATATTTCAAATTTAGCAGACATGATACCCTGCTTAATTAGTTATTTTAAGCAATTTAGGTATTAGTATATTGAAATTCATCAGTGTCTCTATATAGAGGCCATAGGAATCCTTTATTTACCGTAACACGTGCATCTTTGTCAATGCTGTCTGTTTGAACATTAATAATAGACTTCATCACAATTCTTCACCTCTGTGCTCTAAGCTTTCGATGCATATGAAGGGTTAAAGTTAAGGTTCTATCGTACATATGGCTAATGTTTATCCTTCCCCTCTTTTTTACCCCTAATAAAGTTACTTCTTTATCTAAAATAACAACCTTAAAAAATTTAACTATAATCTGCAACAAGAAGTTACTTAAATATGGTTTTATTTAATATAATGAAATTTCTTTGGGATGATGGTTTAGGTCACAAGTGTAGTTTAGCAAGATTGCGTCAATGGGAAAACTTCAATGTCTATGTTCCTTAACCTTTTGAACAGATCTATGGTTACTTGTGTACTCTGCCTCCATTAGTTTTCCTCTTTACTTCTACTACTTTTCTGGTGTATATGGAAATAATTAGGGGATATCCTGAGCTAAGATTTGCTCGTGTTGCATGGTTTTCGCTCTTTCGGTCTTATGATTTCTGTATTGGTTAGTATTTTTAACTTCTGTATATATCTTATGTTGATATATCTTGGGTTTATCTGTAAGACCCCAACTTATTATTAATGAAATTTAATTTTCTCTATTTATTATTTTGAAATAGTAAGGGTTAATGTGATTAATGTGGATAGTTAGGGGTAAAATACGCAAATATTTCAAAATAAGCAAGTGGTTATAAAATATTCATTGTTGTTTGGGAATATTCGTTTGGTCGTGGAATATTCAGATGCTTGGGAATATTCGTATTTACGACACAGGTAAATGTATGTGTGTGGCCCCATAACGTGAAGCGATTGGATGAAGAAAGCGATAAATATAAGTTGGTTAAAAATAACAGGCGTGTTGTTATTCTCAATTATCATTGTTAAAATACTCGGTTGGTTAAACACAAGAAGACACCAGATTGCACCAATTATTGATTCTTACGTAAAAAAAGCACTACTCAATAATGGTTACGATAATTATCGCTCAATATTTTATTTTATTGATTCAATAATTGCTTGCGTTGATATTTTATATTCATTGTTGTTTGAATAATTGTCATTACATAATATTTTTCATTATCGAAGCAATAATTCATATTATCTGAATAATATTATTAGATAACATTATTGGCAATGTCTAGAAAGTTACGTACAAGGAGAGGTTTGGTCACCTAATCATTGCCAAGAAGAAGGAGAAATTCTTATTGAAAGCCCTCTTCCTGGGTGAACTCGCCTGTTAATATTATCAGGATTCAGTAATATTATTTGTGAATAATTAATTATTGATTCATATGATGAGGAAAATATTGATTTTATGTGGATATAGATGGAGAAAAATTTTAATGTGACAATTGTTGAAAATTGAAATTTTATCTTTTTCGATAAGATAATGTATTATTATATTTTTATAATATAATAATGGTGATATTTTTACAATAAATGTGGGATATATGAGTATACGAGGAGGAAGAGTATTTTTGTTGCAATAAATATTTAAAACATGTTAAACATGCTCAATTGGACCCCATTTATCGACCGAAATTTGATTATAGCACCGTAAAATCGCCTGCTTTGAGTATTTCTAAATTTACATTTGGAATTTGAAAAACTTTCTTCTGCAAAGTTGTAGAGAATTGAATTTACTATAAAAATTGCGAGATTCGAATTTTCTGATAAAAGGGCTATTTATTATGAATTATTGATGTTCAAATTCCTAATAATTGATTTTTGGAAGTTTTAATTATTTTAAATAATAAAAAACGTTTTTGATTTGTTTGGTAGACTTATTTGTTGTCAAGCATGGCTGAATTCAGATCATAGATTGTGTGCGTAGGAATTTATATATAATATATTAATATTATATTAAATTTTCTACTTTGAGTGTTCTAAGCAATTTCATAAATAGGGTGCTTAGGGTTAGAATTGAAAATCACACCGTAAACCTGAAGTTTTCTCTCTCTATATTATCGAGTTTATTCTTGTGAGTATTTTGAGTATAATTTGAGTATTGCTATTCTATTGTAAGTTCAAGTCATAGCTTATATCCTGGTTTTCAAATAAAAATCTTGATCTTTTGAGGTAAGGGATATTATTTTTTTCAGAATGATATTATTTCTTCAATATCATTATCTTTGAAATATTGATCTGAAGTTTTTATCAAATTTGGAATTTTGGTGTCTGAGTTACCATTCACGATACTCTGACTATTCACGTATCTGACAATATTTACTGAATCTGACACTATTCATCGAAAAATGAAAATTTTCCTTTTCGTCCAAAATATCTATTCGGATACTAGCTTTGATTGTATCCATGTTTTGATCATTCTTGAATTTTACACCACTATGATTATTTTTGAGGTATTTTTGGACGTGGATAAAACAAAAGTACGAATCCTTAACCCTTTATCCTTGTCATTTTGTTTCACTTTGGATTCGCTTTCTTTAAAATATTTTCATCATCCTCGGTCTTAAATGATGATATTATGGAATATCTTTGGCTGTAGTAGTGCAGATGAATGATTTCGAAGAATATCTTCTTTGGCCGTGGTGCAAAGATGAACAGTGTTTTAGATGAACATGACTTAACAAATGAATATCTTTTGCCCAGTAGTGCAAAGATGAATATTTGATTCGAGATGTATATCGATTGATGTTACAGGATAAAAGATAGATTTGGTGAACTTTTAAATTCATACATGTAAGAAGATAGTAGTTTGCATTCTCTCTTGCTTAACTCTTCTAATGAATTATTATTTCATTGCATGAATATTGATTTTAAATTTGTTGTCTATCAGATTCTATTAGATTTTTCCTGTCAAGACTAACGGTAATTTGTTGTATATTATCTTAGTCATAATATTGTTTATTGAGCTAGTTGAGCTCACCCTTTTCCTTTTTTGTTCCATTTTTATCAAGAGGCGAGAATATAATAGACGAAGCCTGGGGTATGGAATGAAGGTTCTAGAGAGAGTTGTTTAGTAGTCCTCACCATTTTTGTAAAATAATGTATCAATAAATGTGATGAGGATTTATTTGAGTATAGATATTGTCTAGAAGATAATATTTGTATTTAAACTCACGCTTTTTGTTGTAAATAATAAAGTTGTAGTTGTTTACGCATCACGTGTATCGACAACTCGAAATGGGTGATGTATACCTATTTTGGGGCGCCACACTGGTATCGTACCTAGGGATATGATCTCCATGAGATCGGGAATAGAACTAAGAGGGAGAGACGAGTAAATCCTTCGCTAGTGGTGACGCCCCCAAAATAGGTATACACAACACCCATTCTCGAGTCGCCAAATACATGGTACAAGAAGCAAACTACAACTTCAATAATACAAATGTCGTGGTGAAATACGACAATATATAATGAGAGTTTAAATATAATATTGTCTTCTAGACAATATCCACACGCAAATAAATCCCCATCATAATTATTGATACATTATTTTACAAAAAATGGTGAGGACTACTAAACAACTCTCTAAACCTTCATTCCATACCCCGACTAAGACTTTCGCTACATTCTCGCCTCCCGAGAAGAAAAATGGAACAACAAGGAAAAGGGTGAGCTCAACTAGCCCAAGAAGAATACTATGACTAAGATAATATACAACAAATTATCGTTAGTCTCCAACAGGAAAAAATCTGATAGAAATACAATGATAACAAGTTTCAGATCAATATTCAGCGTAAAATAATAATTCATGTAAGAGTTACGTAGAGAATGAAATCTACTATAATCTATGAATTTAACGACCCATTATCAATATTCTATCCTCGTAACATCAATCAATATTCATCTCAAATCAAATATTCATCTTTGCACTACAAAAACCAAAGATATTCATCAATCGGCCATGTTCATCTCAACACTGCTCATCTTTGCACTAAAGGCCAAAGATATTCATCGATCGATCATGTTCATTTAAACACTGCTCATCTTTGCACTACAAAAAGCCAAAGATATTCTTCAGAATCATTCATCTTTGCACTACAGCCAAAGATATTCAATAATATCATCATTTAAGACTAAGGATGATGAAAATATTTTTAAAGAACGAATCCAAAGAAACAAAATGACAAGGATTAAGGATTAAGGATTCGTACTTTGTTTTATCCATATCCAACAATACCTCAAAAATAATCATAGTGGTGTAAAATTCAAGAATAATCAAAACATGGATACAATCAAAGCTTAGTATCCGGAATAGATTTTTTGGACGAAAAGAAGAAATTTTATTTTTGATGAATAGTCTTCAGATATACGTGAATAGTCCGATAACGTGAATAAGAACTCCAACACCCAAAAGATAGAAATTTCACAAAAACATCTTCACGCCTTCATGAATAAGACTGCGTGAATAAGAATCGTGAATAAGAACTCATGAATAAGAACTCGTGAATAAGAACTCATGAATAAAGAACCCCGACATGAAAAGTTCCAAATTTGATAAAACTTCAGATCAACATTTCAAAGATAATGATATCAAGAAATAATATCATTACAAAAAATAATATCCCTTACCTCAAAGAATCAAGATTTCTAAGGAAAGGCTCAAGTGATCTTTGAATGAAACTTGTCTTTGAACAAAGAACTCTCAAAGTATCTAAATACTCACAAAATATGCTCAATAATATAGAGAGAGAAAGAGAAAAACTTTGTTTCGTGTGATTTTCAATTCTAACTTAGCCTCTCTATTTATAGAAAATGTTAGCCATACCAAGCAGACTTCGACTGCTACCCGATGGCTTTACCTGCTACTATTGCCACCCACCACATTTGAAATAAAATTCAGCACATTTTTTTTTCACCAACCACAAGTGGGGCCCACCAATTCTAAAATTTTCCACCAAAATCATTTATAACCTAATTTCTAATCACCACCTCTTAAAATTCATAATAAATTATACGCTCATTTTAATTCGTTCAAAATTTGTAGACATATACTCAACTTATATATGTATAACATATCCAAAAATCATAGCGATCAACAACTACGATTAAAAATTATAACTCACGCAATATATCGTAAAAATAATCGATTTGATTTTTAATACCTCCATTCCGGCAAAAAAAATCTTGATAAAACACCTCAACATTAAATCCTTCAATTATAACCACATCTAATAAATAAATCCATCATTTATATCCATATCAAATAAATATTTTTTATCATATAAATCAATAATTAATTATTCCCAAATAATATTACGAATCACAATTATGATAACCAAAGCGCCTCAGAGCAGGGGCTTTCCAATAAGGATCTCTCTCATCGCCGCGCAATTAGGTGACCAAACCTCTCCTTAGATGTAACTTTCTAGACATTGCCAATAATGTTATCTAATAATATTATTCAAATAATATGAATTATTGATCCGATAATGGAAAATATCGCAAAGATATAATTATTGAAACAAAGAATAATATAAAACACCAACGCAAAGAATTATTGAATCAATAAAATAAACTATCGAACAAGAATTATCGTGTAATAATTATCGAGTAGTGGCCTTCTACGTAAGAATCAATAATTGATGCAATACTGTGTCTTCTACTATTCAACAACGCCAGACAAGGTGTTTTAACCACCGGTATTCCAACAAGATAATCTGCAGAATAATTACGCTCGCTATTTTTTTTAAACAACTTATATTTGTCGCTTTCCTCATCCAATCGCTTTCAAGTTATGGGGCCCACACACGGTCGCTACCGTCGCATTTAATATTCCCCGAAAGATTTAATATTCCACGACCAAACGAATATTCCCGATAAAATGAATATTTTATAACCACTTTGCTTATTTTGAAATATTTGCGTATTTTACCCCTAACTATCCACATTAATCAAATCAACCCTTACTATTTCAAAATAATAAATAAAGGAAATTCCTTTTATTTAAAAAATTTCTGGGTCTTACAACCTCCCTCCTTATGAAATTTCGTCCTCGAAATTGACGTGACGTACTGGTGTGTTTCAAAAGGTGAGGATACCTCGCTTTCATTTCCGCTTCCAATTCCCGTGTCATTTCTCTATAGCATGATTCCTCCACAAAACTTTAACTTGTGGTATGACCTTTCATAGCAGTAGGACATGCTCCTTCCTATCCAAAATCTTGACAGTACCTCCTCCATCGTTAGCTAGTCTTCTGGCTATCTCGTCCTGGTTCTAACTCTATAACGTGGTTCGGTCTTTCACATATTTTCGAAGTACGATATGTGAAACACATTATGAACACGAGACATACTTGAGGTAACGCAAGTCTATAGGCTACATTTCCTACTCGGCCAAGAATTTGAAATGGACCAATAAATCGTGGATCGATCTTTACTCCCTTCCACGGAGCAACTCGCAATAATACATGATCCCCTACACTAAATTCCACGTCCTTTCGATGAAGATCCGCATAACTCTTTTGTCGATCTTGTGCCGCTTTGTATACGTTATTTAATCATTTGGATCTTTTCGGTGAGTCATACGTATTAACTTCGGTCCCAACAATGTTGCTTCACCCACCCTCATCCCAACATATCGAGAACGACATTTTCGTCCATATAATGCTTCAATGGAGCCACACCTATACTTGCCTCGATAACTTGTTGTTGTAGGAGAATTCCACCAATGGTAAATACTTATCCTAACCGCTTGAAGTCTAGGACACGAGTCTTAATATATCTTCAAGAGTTTGAATAGTCCTCTCTCGATTTTCCGTCTGTTTGGGGGATGGTATCTCAACTAAATCGCAAATCCGCGCTCATAGCTTTTTGCAAGCTAACCCAAAATCTTGAAGTGAATCTTGGGTCACGATCCGAACTATGGATACAGTATGCCATGCAACCTCACAATCTCATTTACATACATCTACTAAGAAGACGCTCAAGTGAATAAGTCTCCGTGATCGGCAAGAAATGAGCAGACTTGGTTAATCTATCAACAATAACCCAAATAGCATTGATGCCTTGAGAAACCGTAGGAAGACCCGTACGAATCTAAATCCATGGTAATGTGTTCCCACTTCCATTTCGGAATCTCAAGTGGTTGCAACGGACCCTTAGTACTGGGGAGATGCTTCCGCCTTTTTACACGCCGACAAGTTAAACACATCGAGATAAACTTTGCAATCTCTCTCTTTATATTGTTCCACCAAAATGTATGTCAAGATCACGATACATTTTAGTACTTCCAGGATGGATTGCAAATGGTGTATTGTGTGCCTCCATCATAATCTTGTTCTTCAAATCGAGTCGTTAGAACACAAAGTTCAGAGTGGACTCAAGTATTCCTTCTTCATCAATTCTCGCCCTAATAGCTTCTTCTTGTTCTTTTCTTCTTCATACGCATCATTTCCGGCCGGTGGCTTGAAAGCAACCTTAACTTTTTCCATTAAAGTTGGCTCTATGCGATACTTGACATCATCGCACTCTCGCTTCCGCATATACGATCTTCTACTCAACGCGTCACGCCACCACCACGCTCGCTTTTCCCGGATGGCATGGTCGTAATACGTAATTTCAAATGAGTCTCCTCTTGAGTTCTTCGAAGCTCTTCCCACATTCCTCGCTCCATTCGAATTTTGTATCTCTACGAAGTCACCAATTGCGTTAATGGAATAGCGATTCGAGAATATCCTTCAATGAATCTCCGATAATAACCAACTAAGCTTCTGAAAGCTACGTATTTCGATTCATCGACTTAGGTTGCTCTCAATCGTGACTCATATCCCAATCTTGGATAAAGACGTCACAATGACACCTATCATTTTTACTATCGCATCGAATATGACGTCCCCTATGTAGAGTCCGGCTAGGTAAATTCCACAAAGAAGTCACCAGATAAAGGCTCGGTACCAAATTTATAGTTGAATTTTAACTCCTCAAGTTCAATAGAGCCATTCGATATGAAGTTTTTAGAAATGAGTTTTGTACCGGGTTCAAATTCGATACAAAATTTAATATCAGGCTTTGGGATTAAGCCAAGTAATTCTTCAGGAAATACGTCAAGAAAAATCAACAACAACAGGAATATCATTCAAATCTGATTTATTTTTGTTCAAGTCCATGACATGACTAAGAAAGCTTGACATCCGTTTTTTAATAAACGAATGGCTTTATGGCTTAATATGAAAGAGTTTGACTTCAATGGTTTGGTTGCTTGAATTCGAATAACAGGTTAGTTAGGAATATGAAAACTAACAACCTTACAAAAGCAATCAATTTGGCATGATGAGTAGTTAACCTTAAAATCACATCAAAAGCAAATATCTCTATGTAAATAAGGTTAACAGTAATGTGATAGTGCTAACTTGAATCAAGCAAGATTTTTAAACAACGGATGTAATGAAAGTTTCTCCTAATGGAGTCTCCACAGATAGGTCAAAGTTTAATTTCTCCGTAGTCAAGTTCAAACGTTGAGCGCAAGTAAGAGAGATAAAAGAATGGGTAGAACCAATATCTAGTAAGGTATATACTTCGCAAGAATTTATAATTAACTAACCCGTGCTAACTTCGTCGGGTTCCTCGATTTTTGACCGGTCACGACAAACGCCTTCTTCAAGAACCGCTTGACTTTGACTTTTTCGACATCCTTTTGAGTCACCATTCTCATTTGGATCTGGTTTCGATATCGCATAATCTCGAAAGCGATATGTCCTTCTTTTCCACAATTATAAGCATACCTTAAACTGTTGTGGGCGGTTTGGGGTGATATGTCCCTCTTTCCGCATTTGTAACATAACGATCGATGGTCTTTCTCCTCCCTTGAACCAGGTTGCTTCATGGCCGACGCCTTCACACGGTCGTTGTTGAATCTCCTCTTTAAAATCTCCTCCCGACTCGCTTCTATTTTCACGGCCACGATTACCACCAGAGTGGTTACCGCTTTGTCTCAGATTCTTCTTTTCTCCGCCGGTTATCGTTATTTTGTTGACTACTATCTTCTAGATGATCCTCGGTTATGGTCCCTCGGTTGGACGTACTCATTATCTCGCCTAACAACCGAGCCCTCGCTGACAACATCCGAATAGAGAAAATTTATGAGAAATGAGATACCGACGACGCCGTTTTCAAACCTCTCGAAACATCCGCGTCATACGCTCCTCATTCTCCACCAAATGAGGTGCAACTCGATAACTCCGCTGAACTTCGCCAGATCGGACACCGCCATGTTATTCTCGCTCAGTCTAATAAACTCCACTTCCTTCATATGACGAATACTTTCGTGAAAGTACTTGTCATTGAATCAAGCTTCAAACGTCTCCCATGACATACGCCGAAAAGGCAAATGGATGGGTACGCTTCACGATTTCCACCAAGAATCTGCCTCGCCATGGAACATAAAGGTGGCGAATGGAACCTTCGTTCCTCTCCGCATCCCAAGACATCGAATATCTTGGTAATTTGCTTGACCCACGCCTCCGCCTATGATCGGATCTCGCTTTCCTTAAATTCTCGTGGTCCCAACTTTTGAATCGCTTGGTTGTGGACAACCCGTGAATTGCTATCATTTCCTCCCTCAGATTTTGAACACGAAGTCTCCTCATTCGATTTTTTGCATGAATGCAAAAAGCTTCTAAACATCCCCGTCGCTCATCATCTCGCCAAGTGTTGTTCATGGGAGGTACATTGCCACTTCAGACGCTTCTCCTTGTTGGTAAAGATCTGTGCATCTCCACTGCCTCATTTACTCCATCATTAATATTCTCACGACATTCTCAAATATCGTCATAAAACAAGGGTTAATTAAGGAAATCAATATATCACATAATATCCCTATATACCGACCAACTAACAAATAAGCTTAGTAGAACACACTAGCGAAGGATTTACTCGCCTCTCCTCCTAGTTCTATTCCCCGATCTCCGCCAGGAGATCATATTCCTAAGCTCGATACTAACCGGACGCCCCCAAAATAGGTATACACAACACCCATTCTGAAATTGCCAAATACATGGTACAAAGAAAGCAAACTACAACTTCAATAATACAAATGTCGTAGAAATACGACAATATATAATCTTGAGTTTAAATATAATATTGTCTTCTGCACAATATCCACACGCAAATAAAATCCCCATCATAATTATTGATACATTATTTTACAAAAATGGTGAGGACTACTAAACAACTCTCTCTAGAACCTTCATTCCATACCCGACTAAGACTTCGCCACATTCTCGCCTCCCGAGAGAAGAAAAATGGAACAACAAGGAAAAGGGTGAGCTCAACTAGCCCAAAGAAGAATACTATGACTAAGATAATATACAACAAATTATCGTTAGTCTCCAACAGGAAAAATCTGATAGAATACAATAGACAACAAGTTTCGGATCAATATTCGCAATGAAATAATAATTCATGAAGAGTTACGTAGAGAATGAAATCTACTATAATCTATGAATTTAACGAAATCCATCATCAATATTCTATCCTCGTAACATCAATCAATATTCATCTCAAATCAAATATTCATCTTTGCACTACAGTGCCAAAGATATTCATCAATCGGTCATGTTCATCTCAACACTGCTCATCTTTTGCACTAAAGGCCAAAGATATTCATCACCGATCATGTTCATTTAAACACTGCTCATCTTTGCACTACAGCCAAAGATATTCTTCAGAAATCATTCATCTTTTTGCACTACAAAATGAGATATTCAATAATATCATCATTTAAGACCGAGGATGATGAAAATATTTTTAAAGAACGAATCCAAAGAAACAAAATGACAAGGATTAAGGATTAAGGATTCAGATTTGTTTTATCCATGTCCAACAATACCTCAAAAATAATCATAGTGGTGTAAAATTCAAGAATAATCAAAACATGGATACAATCAAAGCTAGTATCCGTATTAGATATTTTGGACTGAAAAGAAGAAATTTTATTTTTCGATGAATAGTGTCAGATATCGTGAATAAATAGTCTGTATAACGTGAATAAGAATCTCAAACACCCAAAAGATAGAAATTCCACAAAAAACATCTTCACGCTTCATTAATAGTACTCGTGAATAAGAACTCGTGAATAAGAACTCATGAATAAGAATCGTGAATAAGAATCATGAATAAGTAACCCCGATATGAAAAAGTTCCAAATTTGATAAAACTTCGATCAACATTTCAAAGATAATGATATCAAGAAATAATATCATTACAAAAAATAATATCCCTTACCTCAAAGAATCAAGATTTCTAAGGAAAGGTCTCAAGTGATGTTTGAATGAAACTTGTCAGATCAATAAAGAACTCTCAAAGTATCTAAATACTCACAAAATATGCTCAATAATATAGAGAGAAGAGAGAGAAAAACTTGTTTCGTGTGATTTTCAATTCTAACTTAAATTTCTATTTATAGGAAAATGTTAGCCACTACCAAGCGCACTTGACCACACACTGATGGCTTTACTACCTACTACTATTGCCACCCACCACATTTGAAATAAAATTCAAAGACATTTTTTTCACCAACCACAAGTGGGGCCCACCAATTCTAAAATTTTCCACCAAAATCATTTATAACCTAATTTACGAATCACCTTCTTAAAATTCATAATAAATTATACGCTCATTTTAACGGTTCAAAATTTGTAGACATATACTCAACTTATATATGTATAACATATCCAAAAATCGCAACGATCCAATCTACGATTAAAAATTATAACTCACGCAATATATCGTAAAAATAATTGATTTGATTTTTAATACCTCCATTCCGACAAAAAATACCGATAAAACACCTCAACATTAAATCCTTCAATTATAACCACATCTAATAAATAAATCCATCATTTATATCCATATCAAATAAATATTTTTTATCATATAAATCAATAATTAATTATTCCCAAATAATATTACGAATCACAATTATAACAACCAGCGGTTCCTGTGAAAGAGGGCTTTCCAATAAGGATCTCTCCTCATCAAGGCGCCGCAATTAGGTGACCAAACCTCTCCTTAGATGTAACTTTCTAGACATTGCCAATAATGTTATCTAATAATATTATTCAAATAATATGAATTATTGATCCGATAATGGGAAATCGTGCGTTGATAATTATTGAAACAAAGAATAATATAAAACACCAACGCAAAGAATTATTGAATCAATAAAATAAACTATTGAATAAGATTATCGTAATAATTATCGAGTAAAGCCTTGCTTCACGTAAGAATCAATAATTGATGCAATACTGCAGCTATCGCTCAACAACGCCAGACATTAGTGTGTTTTAACCACCGGGTATTCCAACAAAGATAATCTTGAATAATTACGCCTGTTATTTTTAAACAACTTATATTTGTCGCTTTCTCATCCAATCGCTTTCCGTTATGGGGCCCACACATGGTTAACTGTAGTGCATTTAATATTCCCCGACAGCATTTAATATTCCACGACCAAATGAATATTCCCCGACAAAATGAATATTTTATAACCACTTGCTTATTTTAAAATATTTATGTATTTTACCCCTAACTATCCACATTAATCAAATCAACCCTTACTATTTCAAAATAATAAATAAAGGAAATTCCTTTTATTTAAAAAATTTTGGTCTTACGCCAAATGTGTGTCCTACCTAAGCTTATTTGTTAGTTGGGTCAAGATATAGGATATTATGTGATATATTGATTTCCTTAATTAACCCTTGTTTTATACAAGATTTTGAGAATGTCGATTTGAGAATATTAACAATGGAAATGAGACCGTGAGACGCCTTTGACTCACCAACGAAAGAACGCAACAACGCTTCAAAATGTTCCTCCCGTGAACAACACCATTGATTGAAGAGATGATGAACGAGGGGATGTATAGAAGTTTTTACGCTTCACGCAAAATCGACGAGGGAGACTCGTGTTCAAAATACAAGAGGAAATGATAGCAATTCACGGGTTGTCACAAAATGCAAGCGCTTCAAAGAGTTGGGACCACCGAATTTAAGGGAAAGCCAGATCCGATCATGGCGGAAACATGGGTCAAGCAAATTACCAAGATATTCGATGTCTTGGGATGCGGAGAACAGAAGGTTCCATTCGCCACCTTTATGTTCCGTGGCGGCGAGACTCATCGGTGGGTCTCAGTGAAGTACGCACTCCAATCCAAGACTCGGCGATGTCTTGGGAGACGTTTGAGAGCTATTTAATGACAAATACTTTCACGAAAGTGTTCGTCGTATGAAGGAAGTGGAGTTCATCGATTGAACAAAACAACACGGCGGTGTCTCAAAGACGAGGCAAAGTTTGCGAGTTATCCAGTTTTGCACCTCATTTGGTGGAGAATGAGGAACGATGACGCGGATGTTTACGAGAGGTTCAAAACCCAAGATACGACAATATCTCATTTCTCATAAATTTTCTCTCTATTCGGATGTTGTTAACGTGGCTCAATTGTTAGAAGCGAGATAACGAGTATATTCAACCAAGGGACCATAACCGAGGATCGTACTGGAGATAGCGATCAATGTAATAATGATAACCAAATGGAGAAAAAACAAACGGACAAAAATGGTAACCACTCGGTGGTAATCATGCCCATGAAAATAGAAGAAGCGAGTCGAGGAGATTTTAAAAGAGGAGATTTAACAACGACCGTGTGAACATGATAGTCTTGAAGACAAAGAATCGGGTTCTAAGGAGGAGAACGACCACCACTCATATCTTACAAATGCGGAAAAGAGGGACATATCACCAAACCGCCCACAACAGATTCAAGGTATGCTATAATTGTGGAAAGGAATGACATATCGCTCGAGATTTTACTGAAATGCGAAACCTAGTTCAATGGGATGGTGACTCAAAAGATCGTCCTTAAAAGTCAAAGTCAACGATTCCGGAAGAAGGCGTTTGTTGTGATCGGGTCAAAATGCGAGAAATCCAAACGAGGTGATCACGGGTAAGCTATTTATAAATTCTTGCGAAGTTTATACCTTACTTGATACCGGTCTACCCATTCATTTATCTCCTACATGTGCTCAACATTTAAACTTGACTCGGGAAATTAGACTTTGACTTATCTGTGGAAACTCAGTTAGAGAAACTTTCATCACATCCAATTGCTTATAAATCTTGTTTGATTCAAGTTGGCACCATCACCTTTACCCATTGACCTTATCTCTTTAAAGATACTTGCTTTTGATGTGATTTTAGGGATTGATTGGTTAACTACTCATCATGCCAAAATTGATTGTTTTCGTAAGGTTGTTAGTTTTCATATTCCTAACCAACCTGTTGTACTTAATTCAAGCAACTAAACCATTAAAATCAATCACTATTATATCTAATCATAAAGCTATTCGCTTATTGAAAAATGGATGTCAAGCTTTCTTAGCCCATGTTATGGATTTGAATAAAGACACGTCAAATTTGAATAATATTCTGTTGTTATTGACTTTCCCGACGATTTCTGATGAACTTCCTGCCCCCCCTCGTAACGTGAAGTTGAATTCTTTATTGATCTTGAACCTTGTCAGACAAAGCCCATTTCTAAAACCCCATATCGAATGGCTCTATTGAACTTCAGAGTTAAAGGTCCAACTACGTGGAATTGTTGGACATCTGGTTCATTCGTCCCTAAGACATCTCCTTGGGGTGCTCTGCTTTATTCGTAAAGAAGAAAGACGGAGTATGCGACTTTAGACGATTGACTCTCGGAAATGAACCATGTCACCATCAAGAATAGGTATCCTCTACCTCGTATTGATGACTTGTTTGATCAATTCTGCGAGGGCACAATTCTTTTCAAAAATCGATCTTCGCTCGGATATCATCAAATGAAGATTAGAACCGAGGATATTCCAAAGACCGCCTTGAAACTTCGGTATGGGCATTATAAATTCTTAGTCATGTCTTTCTGACTAACTAATGCTCCCGCGGCTTTCATGGATATGATGAACCGAGTATTATTGAGAATATTTGGATCAATTCGTTGTTGTCTTTATTGATGACATCCTCATATATTCCAAAAGCCGTGAAGATCATGAGCACCATTTGAAGCTTGTACTCCAAAGGCTTCGTGAAAACCAACTATATGCCAAATCAAGAAATGCGAAGTTCGGCTTGAGGAAGTAGCATTTCTTGGGCACGTGGTGTCAAAACATGGAGTATCCGTAGATCCGACGAAGATTGAAGCAATACAAAGTTGGGAGCAACCAAGTCGGTGGATCAAGATCGTAGCTTTTTGGGCTTAATTGTTATTATCGGAGATTCGTGGAAGGGTTTTCTCGAATCGCTACTCCATTAACCCACTAACTCGGAAGGATACAATATTCGCTTTGGAGTGAAGAATGCGAGAAGAGTTTCCAAGAGCTTAAGAGGAGACTTATTTCTAAGACTGCTCTAACAATACCATTTGTTCGGATGGATTTGTTATCTACAAATGATGCTTCAGTGCAAAGGGTTGGGATGTGTTCTCATGCAACGTGGGAAAGTCATAGCTTTATGCCTCATGACAACTTAAAGAGTATGAGAGGAATTATCCTACTCATGATCTACACCATTTGCAATCCATCCTGGAAGTACTAAAATGTATCGTGATCTTCGACATACATTTTGGTGGAACAATATGAAGAGAGAGATTGCAAAGTTTATCTCGATGTGTTTAACTTGCCAACGTAAAAAGGCGAGCATCTAATACCTAAGGGTCCGTTGAAACCACTTGAGATTCCGAAATGGAAGTAGGAACACATTACCATGGATTTCGTTACGTTCGGGTCTTCCTACTACGGTTTCTCAAGGCATCAATGCTATTTGGGTTATTGATGATAGATTAACCAAGTCCGCTCATTTCTTGCCGATACGGAGACTTATTCCTTGAACGTCTTGCTTTAGTATGTGTGCGTGAATGAAATTATGAGGTTGCATGGCATGCTGTATCCATAGTTTTGATCGTGACCCAAGATTCACTTCAAGATTTTGGGTTAGCTTGCAAAAAGCTATGGGCACGGATTTGCGATTTAGTTCTAAGCATACCATCCCCAAACCAGACGGACAATCGAGAGGACTATTCAAACTCTTGAAGATTTATTAAGACTCGTGTCCTGAACTTCAAGGCGCTTAGGATAAGTATTTACCATCGGTGGAATTCTCCTACAACAACAATTGTTATCGAGCAAGTATAGGTGTGGCTCCATTCAAGCATTATATGGACGAAAATGTCGCTTCTCAATATGTTGGGATGAGGTGGGTGAAGCAACATTGTTGGGACCCGAAGTTAAGACGTATATGACTCACCGAAAAGATTCAAATGATTCGACAACATATACAAACGGCAAGAGAAGATCGACAAAAGAGTTATGCGGATCTTCATCGAAAGGACGTGGAATTTAGTGTGGGGGATCATGATTGTCATGAGTTGCTCCATGGAAGGGAGTTACAAGATTTGGGAAGAGAGGAAAGCTAAATCCACGATTTATTGGTCCATTTCAAATTCTTGACCGAGTAGTAGGAAATGTAGCCTATAGACTTGTGTTACCTCCAAGTATGTCTCGTGTTCATAATGTGTTTCACATATCCGTATTTCGTAAATATGTGAAAGACCCGAACCACGTTATAGAATAAGAACTCAGACGAAATAGCCAAGACTTAACGTGTGAGGAGGTACTGTCAAGATCTTGGATGGGAAGGAGCATGTCCTACACGCAGAAAGGTCATACCACAAGTTAAAGTTTTGTGGAGGAATCATGCTATGTAAGAAATGACTGGGAATTGAAACGGAAATGAAAGCGAGGTATCCTCACCTTTTCAAAACACCAGTATCGTGACGTCGATTTCGAGGACGAAAATTTCATAAGGAGGGAGGTTGTAAGACCCAACTTATTATTAATGAAATTTAATTTTCTATTTATTATTTTGAAATAGTAAGGGTTAATGTGATTAATGTGGATAGTTAGGGTAAAATACGCAAATATTTCAAAATAAGCAAGTGGTTATAAAATATTCATTGTTGTTTGGGAATATTCGTTTGGTCGTGGAATATTCAATCTGCGTCGGGGAATATTCGCATTTACGCGCAAGCATGACCGTGTGTGGGCCCCATAACTAAAAAGCGATTGGATGAAGAAAATGACAAATAATAGTTGGTTAAAAATAACTACAGAAGTTATTCACAGATTATCTTTGTTAAAATACTCTATTAAATAAAACACAAGAAGACACTTGCATTGCACCAATTATTGATTCTTACGTAGAAGAAGGCACTTTACTCAATAATGGTTACGATAATTACTTTATTCAATATTTTATTTTATTGATTCAATAATTGTCATGCGTTGATATTTTATATTCTTTGTTTCAATAATTGTCATTACACAATATTTTTCATTATCGAAGCAATAATTCATATTATCTCTAATAATATTATTAGATAACATTATTGGCAATGTCTAGAAAGGTCTGCATCTAAGGAGAGGTTTGGTCACCTAATCAATGCGGCAAGTAGAGGAGAAATTCTTATTGAAAGCCCCTCTTCCCGAACCTGCTCGTTTGTCAATATTGTGATTCTCGTAATATTATTTGTGAATAATTAATTATTGATTCATATGATGAGAAAAATATTGATTTTATGTGGATATAGATGGAGAAAAATTTTAATGTGACAATTGTTGAAAATTGAAATTTTATCTTTTTCTCGATAAGATAATGTATTATTATATTTTTATAATATAATAATGGTGATATTTTTACAATGAATGTGAGATATATGAGTATACGAGGAGGAAGAGTATTTTTGTTGCAATAAATATTTAAAACATGTTTAACATGTCGGTGGACCCCATTTATCGACCGAAATTTGATTATAAAATTTGTAAAATCGTCTGTTTGTGTATTTCTGGTCAATTTCATTTGAAATTTGAAAAACTTTCTTCTCGCAAAGTTGTAGAGAATTGAATTTCCTATAAAAACTTGTGAGATTCGAATTTTCCGATAAAAGGGCTATTTATTATGAATTATTGATGTTCAAATTCTGAATAATTAATTTTTGGAAGTTTTAATTATTTTAAATAATAAAACGTTTTTGATTTGTTTGGTAGACTTATTTGTTGTCAAGCATGGTGAATTCAGATCATAGATTGTGTGCGTAAGAATTTATATATAATATATTAATATTATATTAAATTTTCTGCTTTTTAGTGTTCTAGCAATTTCCTATAAATAGGGTCTTAGGTTAGAATTGAAAATCACACCGTAAATCAAGTTTTCTCTCTATATATTATCGAAGTATTATTCTTGTGAGTATTTTGAGTATAATTTGAGTATTGCTATTCAAAGTCAAGTTCAAGTCATAGCCTATATCCTGTTTTTAATTTAAAGTATTGATCTTTTCGAGGTAAGGGATATTATTTTTTTTAAGTAATGATATTATTTCTTCAATATCATTATCTTTGAAATATTGATCTCAAGTTTTTATCAAATTTGGAACTTTTGGTGTCTGAGAGTTACTATTCACGTATACTAAGACTATTCACGATATCTACAATATTTACTGAATACTGACTATTCATCAAAAAATGAAAATTTTCCTTTACGTCCAAAATATCTATTCGGATACTAGCTTTGATTGTATCCATGTTTTGATCATTCTTGAATTTTACACCACTATGATTATTTTTGAGGTATTTTTGGACGTGGATAAAACAAAGTACGAATCCTTAATCCTTAATCCTCGTCATTTTGTTTCAATTGGATTCGCTTTTTTAAAATATTTTTCATCATCTTCGATCTTAAATGATGATATTATGGAATATCTTTGGCCCGTAGTGCAAAGATGAATGATTTCTGAAGAATATCTTTGGCCGTGTAGTAGTGCAAAGATGAACAGTGTTTAGATGAACACGACTAACTAATGAATATCTTTGGCCAGTAGTGCAAAGATGAATATTTGATTCCGTATGTATATTGATTGATGTTACAGGATAAAAGATAGACGGTGAACTTTTAAATTCATACATGTAAGATAGTAGTTTGCATTCTCTACTTAACTCTTCTAATGAATTATTATTTCATTGCGAATATTGATTTTAAATTTGTTGTCTATCAGTATTCTATTAGATTTTTCCCTGTTGAAGACTAACTAGCAGTAATTTGTCAGTATATTATCTTAGTCATAATATTCTTTATCGAAGCTAGTTGAGCTCTCCTTTTCCTTTTTGTTCCATTTTTATCGAGAGGCTAGAATATAACGAGCATTTAGCCTGGGGTATGGAATGAAGGTTCTAGAGAGAGTTGTTTAGTAGTCCTCACCATTTTTGTAAAATAATGTATCAATAAATGTGATGAGGATTTATTTGAGTATAGATATTATGCAGAAGATAATATTTGTATTTAAACTCACGCTTTCTTGTTGTAATAATAAAGTTGTAGTTGTTTCACATATCATGTATCGACAACTTTCGTAATGGGTGATGTATACCTATTTTGGGGCGCCACATTATCATGTGAGAAAAATCTTTTAAATGCAAGTCGTCTTGGTTTTTTGATGTTATGATAAACTTTTCCATGCATGTTATGCGCTTATCTTCGAGATGGAAAGACATTAGAAGTCGAGGTATTTCATGGATCAGAACTCCGTCATTTTCGACAAAGATTGCTTCCATATTTGCATGGACACGAGGACTTGCACATCTATTAGTTTTCATAATTATCTAACCGAGGAACATCTTCTTCATACCCTGCAACTTAAATTCAAAATGTACGCATATATATCTTCCTCATCACGAAAAAGATGGTTTTTTAATATGTTTTAGCACGCATTTTCCTCGATGTGCATAATCATTAATAACTAATAAAAATAATATCTATCAATAATTTTCAACACATCTCAAATCCATGCCAAAAACATCCAAAAATATCCGAGTATCTTTCCTGATAGAGGATACTCGGAGTATCCAAACAGAGCGATTTCAACAAACAATGGCCTCGATTAAAATTTCACCATCCAATTTCATTTCACATAAAAAAATAAAAAATAAATTACCCAATTCAAAAATCCCTACTACACGCTGCCCAAGTCCCGCCTTATACCTTTGCCCCCTTCTCATTCCGCCTTCTCCTTACCCCGCTAAGCAGTTACTTCATTTTGAAGAGAGAGAAAGTTGTCTCCTTTTTCCCCAAAGATTTTCCCCAAAATCCGATACAGATATTTCCCCCCAAATCAAGCCTTTTTCGGATCACTATCGCAGCAAGCAGCAATGTTCTTCATTTTCGATCACTATCGCAGCAAGCAGCAAGGTTCTTTTCTCTATCGTTTTCCTCGGGTATTTGAGAATTTTTGGTGGGTATTTGAAGAAGAGAGGGTTCAATAGTTAATTTTTCTTTTTTTTTTCTTTCTAAAGTGTTCTTATTTTTCCTGTTTCATTTTGTTTTAGTTTGACTATTTTGTTTTTGGGAATTTTCACTCAAGGTTTTTAGCAGATCTTTCTCTGCTTGTCTCTTCTTGATTTGTTCTATTTTATTGGGTTGGGGTGGAAGGGTCGGGATGGGTTTGTTTGGGTTTACCCATTGGTGGTTCTAGCAGATACATTGTTGATACAAAGGAGCCTTAGAAAGTTTTCTCATCGTGATTCGAGATGCTAAGTGAAACATGAATGTTACTTTATATAGGTAAAAGCATAATGATGCCATACTCTATTTATTTTTGTCACCAAATAAACTTACAATGATTGTTTGTTTGTTATAATCATATGTTGTCCACTCCACAAAGATGTAGAACAAATTTCAAATTTGAAAGTTATTTATTTATTTGCAAAAAATTTAAGGGGAAAAAAATGAAAGTGTTGTTTTTTTTTGTGAATGGTGGATTGTTGCTCTGAAGCACCCTCATTCCCTCAGTGTATACGAGTTGTACCTTTCAAAATTGTTGTTTGTAGAGCAATCTGTAGCGTTCTCATAAATAACGTGGGAAGACTTTTGATGTATGAATATTGTTAGGGGTCTCAAATATTGGGTCTCAAATTAATGTGTCTTTTAGATACACATGTCATCATTGCATTGGCATGTAATAATTGCTTAAATCACACCATGATGTTGAGCAACCAATTTAATGATAACATGTTTTTTAGACAATTTGAGACCCCTATCATTACCCTTGTCCCTTGGTTGATACAACAGTATTGAGAACTTGGTGTTTAATTGGCTTCTTATCTCCTTAAGTTGACAAATTATTGGTGTATGCTTATTGTATTCGTTCTTCGTGTGCCCAATATTTTATCTTATCTAGATAAGATAAGTAGCCTCAACAGTACAAATGTCCTGCAGCTTTTTCATAACCTCGCAAACATAAGGTCCATCACCATATCTGCTTTCTTCATTATTTAACTCTCCTTTCAAAGAACATTTCTTCTAAAAAATCTCCTCCTTTAGTAATCCCCACATGATCACCCTTCTTCTATAATCCCTTTAACAGTGGATGAGATAGATTCTTGCTTTAGCTTGAAGACAAAAAGAAAACCCTATTTATTACATATATACCCAATTATTACTTACCAAATATTTTTAAAAAGTTGCAATATTAGCATGCGTATATTAACGTGCTTGAACATCAGTTGCAAGAATGATTATTAATGCCAAGATTGTGACTCCACCAAAACAAGAATGAAAAATTAGAAAACATCTATATAAAAGCACATTGTGACGCCCCTAAAATAGGTATACATCACCCATTCTGAGTTGTCAATACATGGTACAGAAACAACTACAACTTTATTATTACAACAAGAAAAGCTGTGAGTTTGAATACAAATATTATCTTCTGACAATATCTATACTCAAATAAATCCTCATCACATTTATTGATACATTATTTTACAAAAATGGTGAGGACTACTAAACAACTCTCTCTAAACCTTCATTCCATACCCCACCTCAATACTTTCATTATATTCTCGCCTCCCACGAGAAGAAAAATGGAACAAAAAGGAAAAGGGTGAGCTCAACTAGCCCAAAGAAAGAATATTATGACTAAGATAATATACAACAAATTATCATTAGTCTTCAACAGGAAAAATCTAATAGAATACAATAGACAACAAGTTTTTAAATCAATATTCATAATCGAAATAATAATTCATTAGAAGAGTTAAGTAGAGAATGCAAACTACTATCTTCTATGTATGAATTTAAAAGTTCATCGCTCATCTTTTATCCCTATAACATCAATCAATATATATCTAGAATCAAATATTCATCTTTGACTACCTACCAAAGATATTCATCACTTAGTCATGTTCATCTAAACACCTTTAAATCTTTGCACTCACGGGCCAAAGATATTCTTCGAAATCATTCATCTTTGCACTACAGCCAAAGATATTCAATAATATCATCATTTAAGACCGAGGATGATGAAAATATTTTAAAGAAACGAATCCAAAGAAACAAAATGACAAGGATTAAGGATTAAGGATTCGTACTTTGTTTTATCCATGTCCAAAAATACCTCAAAAATAATCATAGTGGTGTAAAATTCAAGAATGATCAAAACATGGATACAATCGAGCTAGTATCCACAATAGATATTTTAGACGAAAAGGAAAATTTTATTTTTCGATGAATAGTCTTAGATTCGTGAATAGATCGAGATCGTGAATAAAGGCTTGATATCGTGAATAGTAATTCTACACCAAAAGTTCTAAATTTGATAAAAACTTCAGATCAATATTTCAAAGATAATGATATTGAAGAAATAATATCATTACGAAAAATAATAATATCCCTTACCTCGAAAGATCAAGATTTTAATTTGAAACACCTGATATAGTCTATGACTTGAACTTGCACCAGATATAGCAATACTCAAAATATACTCAAAATACTCACAAGAATACGCTCGATAATATAGAGAGAAAATTTCGATTTCGATGTGATTTTCAATTCTAACCTAAGACCCTATTTATAGGAAAATGCTGTAGAACCAAAAGCGTAAAATTTATTAAAATATTAATTTATTAATTTTTATTCTTACGCCCACATTTAGAGATCTGAATTCAGCCACTTCTATCACACGCAAGACCCACAATAATGACAAAAATGTTTTGTCATTTTAAATATTTTATACTTCCAAAAATCAATTATTTTGAGCTTGAAACTTCAATAATTCACAATAAATAGCCCTTTTGTCGGAAAATTCAAAACTCGCGATTTTTTTATAGGAAATTCAATTCTCTACAACTTTGCGTAAGAAAGTTTTTCCCGAATTCCAAACAAAAATCGACCGAAATCCATAAACCAGACGATTTTACAAGTTATAATCAAATTTCACTAATAAATGGGGTCCAATTGACACATTTTAACATGTTTTAAACATTTATTGCAACAAAAATACTCTTCCTCCTCGTATACTCATATATCCCACATTCGTTGTAAAAATATCACCATTATTATATTATTAAAATATAATAATATATTTAAATGAATTATTTTATCGTAAAAGATAAAATTTCAATTTTCAATAATTGTCACATTAAAAATTTTCTCCATCTATATCCACATAAAATTAATATTTTCTCATCATATGAATCAATAATTAATTATTCACAAATAATATTACGTAATCACAATATCGACAACCAGTGCGCCTCCTGGAAAGAGGGGCTTTCCAATAAAAAGATCACACTGCCAAGTGCATTTAATATTCCCCAAGAAGCAAGAATATTCCACTACCAAACGAATATTCCCAAACAACAATGAATATTTTATAACCACTTGCTTATTTTGAAATATTTATGATTTTACCCATAACTATCCACATTAATCAAATCAACCCTTACTATTTCAAAATAATAAATAAAGAAAATTAAATTTCATTAATAATAAGTTGGGTCTTACAACCTCCCTCCTTATGAAATTTCGTCCTCTAAATTGACGTGTCGCACTGTGTGTTTGAAAAGGTGAGGATACCTCGCTTTCATTTCCGCTTTCCAATTCTCGTGTCATTTCCTAAAGTAGCATGATTCCTCCACAAAACTTTAACTTGTGGTATGACCTTTTCATGTAGTAGGAATTGCTCCATCCTATCCAAAATCTTGACAGTGCCTCCTCCTCATACGCTAAGTCTTCTGCTATCTCGTCCTGGTTTAACTCTATAACGTGGTTCTAGTCTTTCACATAATTACGGGCAAGTACGATATATGAAACACATTATGAACACGAGACATACTTTGGAGGTAACGCGAGTCTATAAAGCTACATTTCCTACTCTCACCAAGAATTTGAAATGGACCAATAAATCGTGGATTGAGCTTTCCTCTCTTTCCAAATCTTGTAACTCCCTTCCACGGAGCAACTCGCAACAATACATGATCCCCTATACTAAATTCCACGTCCTTTCATGAAGATCCGCATAACTCTTTTGTCGATCTTGTGCCGCTTTGTATACGTTGTCGAATCATTTGGATCTTTTCCGTAGTCATACGTATTCATCTCTCGTCCCAACAATGTTGCTTTCACCCACCTCGTCCCAACATACCTGGAGAGCGACACTTTCGTCCATATAATGCTTCAAATGGAGCCACACCTATACTTCGCTCGATAACTGTTGTTGTAGGAGAATTCCACCAATGGTAAATACTTATCCCAACCGCCTTGAAGTCAGGACACGAGTTTTAATAAATCTCCAAGAGTTTGAATAGTCCTTTTCTGATTGTCCGTCTGCTTTGAGGATGGTATCCGAACTCAATCATAAATCCGTGCTATAGTTTTTTGCAAGCTAACCCAAAATCTTGAAGTGAATCTTGGGTCACGATCCAAAACTATAGATACGAGCATGCCATGCAACCTCACAATCTCATTCACGTCATCATACTAAAGAAGACGTTCAAGGAATAAGTCTCCGATGTCGGCAAGAAATGAGCGATTTGGTTAATCTATCAACAATAACCCAAATAACATTGATGCCTTGAGAAACCGTGACGAAGACCCGTAACGTAAATCCATGGTAATGTGTTCCCACTTCCATTTCGGAATCTCAAGTGGTTGCAACGGACCTTAGGTACTAGATGCTCCGCCTTACACGCGTTGACAAGTTAAACACATTGAGATAAACTTTGCAATCTCTCTTCATATTGTTCCACCAAAATGTATGTCGAAGATCACGATACATTTTGGTACTTCCAGATGGATTGCAAATGGTGTATTGTGGTGCCTCCATCATAATCTTGTACTTCAAATCGTAGTCGTTAGGACACAAAGTCTAGAGTGGACTCAAGTATTCCTTCTTCATCAATTCTCGCTTAGGAATAGCTCATTCTTGTATTTTCTTCTTCATACGCCGATCCGGCCCATGGGCGAAAGAAACCTTAACTTTTTCTATTAAAGTTGGCTCTACGCGATACTTGACATCATCGCACTCATTCCCAAGATATGATCTTCTACTCAACGCGTCACCTACCACGTCGCTTTTACCGTGATGGTATCAAATAGTGTGGTCGTAGTCTTTTTCAATAGCTCGAGCCAACGTCAGCCGCCAACATGTTGAGTTCTTTTTGAGTGAAGAAATATTTAAGGCTTTTATGGTCCGAATATATCTCCACTTTCTCCCCATGATAAGTGCTCCCATATCTTTAAGCATGAAACGATCACGCCGCTAACTCTAGATCATGAGTAGGATAATTCCTCTCATACTCTTTTAAGTTGTCGCGAGGCATATCTTATGACTTTCCCACGCTATACGAGAACACATCCTAACCCTTTTTGCTCAAGAATCATCAGTAGATAACAAATCCATCCGAACCGGATGGTATTGTTGTAACAGTCTTAGAAATAAGTCTCCTTTTAAGCTCTTGGAAACTTTTCTCGCATTCTTCGCTCCAAACGAATTTTGTATCCTTCCGAGTTAGGCCGAGTTAATCTGAGTAGCGATTCGAGAAAACCCTTCCACGAATCTCCGATAATAACCACTTGACCCGTAAAACTACGTACTTGCCACCGACTTCCGGTTGCTCCCAACTTTGTATTGCTTCAATCTTCACGGGTCCACTTGGATACTCCATGTTTTGACACCATGCCCAAGGAATGCTACTTCTCGCCGAACTCGCATTTCTTTAATTTGGCATATTGTGAGACCCAGATTTTATCAATAAAGATTTAAATTTTGTTGAAATAATTTTTTATATTATGGTGTGAATTTAAGATAATATTATAGTTGTGGGTAGTCTTTATAAATTTTGCAAAGTATGCAAGTTGTTATAAAATATTCGTTTGCCTGGGAATATTCTTTTCGTTTGGGAATATTCGTATTTACGGCTCAATCATCGGTGGACCCTACAACTAAGTATTTTCGTAGTTAGAAAATGACAAAATTATCTTTCTATAAAAATAACTACAGAGGTGTTACCGTTAAAACCGCTGAACTACCCTAAGTAAAAAAATACGAAGTCTGGCGTGAGTTGTATAAGAAGCACACGATATTGATTATTGATGCTTACGTGAAAGTCACTCACCTTACGCTCAATTATTGCTACGATGAATTGTCTTTGATCATATCTCTTATATTATTGATTCAATTATTGTCACAAGATCATCTCAGATAATATGTTATAAGATTAAATCAATAATTGAGACGACAAGTTATAAATGATTAATAATTGTTGAAAGATTAAAAAATGTGTTGATTAAAAATAAATGATTTGTGGTAATATTTATTCAATCCTTAATGATATAAAGAGTCTCATATGAGACGTTTGTGGTAAGTTTGATTATTTTATGGGGGCCCATATGTCATTATCTAAGAGTCTCTTCACAATAGTAATTACCTTTGTGAATAGTAATTACCTTCACAATAAGAATTACCTTGTGAATAGTAATTACCTTCAATAATAGTAATTACCTTTACCGACGCCGAACCACTTGTCGCTTTCACATTACAAAGCGTCGAACCACTTGTCGTTTCACATTACAAGCGCCGAACCACTTGTAGTTTCACATTACAGGCGTCGAACCACTTGTCGCTTCACATTACAAAGCGCCGAACCACTTTTCTTTTCACATCACCAAATGTCAAGCACTTGTGCGACGCCCCCAAAATATGTATACATCACCCATTCCGAAAGTTGTTAATACATGGTACGTAAACAACTACAACTTTATTATTACAACAAAGAAAACCGTGAGTTTAAATAAAATATTATCTTCTGCATAATACCTATACTCAAATAAATCCTCATCACATTTTGTGACGCCCAAAATAGGTCCATCCATTTCTCCATCCAACCCATATAAATCTGAGTTTAAATACGTATATTGCCATCTGTATAATATCCACACGCAATAAATCCCCCATCATAATTACCATTATTTTGCCAAAAATGGTGAGGACTACTAAACAATTTCTGAACCTTCATTCCATACATTCTCGCCTTTCCCGAGAAGAAAATAGAACAAAAGGAAAAGGGTGATCAACTGCCCTATTATTAATATACAACATATATCATTAGTCTTCAATCAGGAAAAAAAACTAATACAATAGATAAATAAGTTTTAAAACCAATATTCGCAATACGAAATAATAATTCATCTATCTTCTATGTATGAATTTAAAGTTCGCCATTCTTTTTATCCCTATAACATCAATCAACATACATCTCGAATCAAATATTCATCATGTTCATCTAAACACTGCAATTGCACGTTTCAAAGATATTCTTAAAAATCATTCCGGTCAAAGATATTCAATAATTTTTAAATGGTAAAGAAAACGAATCGAGGACGTACTAAATTTATCCATGTCTATTCTATAGGTGGGTGTAAAATTCAAGAATGACATCGATACAATCAAAGACTTATCCGTACTATTTTTAGATGAAAAGAAAAATTTTCATTTTTTACGTGAATAGTACTCAGATTCGTGAATAAGGTCAGATATCAGAATAAATAACAGATTTACAATCCAAAAGATGTAAATTTAAATAATCTTACGCCACGAATATAATTTAACTCACAGAAAAGAAATGTATCAGAACTCATCATTAAAAGTTCCAAATTTGATAAAATTTTCAATCAATTTTCAAAAATAACGACATCAATAATTCATATTAATTGCATCGAAAACAATTATCTAGTTAAACAATAGTATACTTATGACAACATATCCGATCAATACCACAAAGATTGCACTATCAGCCGTTTCAAAAGACTTATTTATGAGAATATTAATTGTCATTTTATTATTTTCATCAAATAAATTTCCTCATTTCAAAAACAAAAGAATTTTTCATTTATAATTTTAAATATCAATTATTTCATAAGATAAACCATCAATAATTAATACGAATAATCTTTTAACCATTTATCGTTTAATTGGTGCAATGCATAATTAATTAACCAACAATTTTCAAATATTATTAATAAAGGAAATTTTTTTTATTTAAAATTTTTGTCTTACACATTTATCGATACATTATTTTACAAAATGGTGAGGAATACCGTAAGACCTCGAAATTTTTTAATATAAAGGAATTTCCTTTATTTATTATTTTGAAATAAGTAAGGGTCGATTTGATTAATGTGGATAAGCTAGGGTTAAATACGCAAATATTTCAAAATAAGCAAGTGGTTATAAAATATTCATCATTGTTTGGAATATTCGTTTCGTCGTGAATATTCGTATCGACTCACAAGCAACCATGTGTGGGGCCCCATAACTGGAAAGTTTATCGATGAAGAAAACGACAAATATAAGTTGTTTTTAAATAACAAACAGAATATGTTATCAAGTATCATTGAATACCCTATGGTTAAAACACACTAATACGCCGCTGTCGAATAAGAAGACACCAGTATTGCACCAATTATTGATTCTTACGTAAGAAGGCACTACTCAATAATGGTTACAGAATTACCGCTCAAAGATTTTATCGAGTTAATAATTGTCAAGGCTGATATTTTATATCATCATTGTTTCAATAATTCACATTACACAAAGATTTTCTTTATCGGGCTAATAATTCATATTATCCTAATAATATTATTAGATAACATTATTGGCAATGTCTAGAAAGTTCGCTTAAGGAGAGGTTTGGTCACCTAATCATACGCCCAGAAGAAGAAATTTATCGAAAAGTTCCCTTTCCTGGAACCGCCTGGTCATCAAATATTGTGATTCTGTATTATTTGTGAATAATTAATTATTGATTTATATGATGAGGAAAATATTGATTTTATGTGGATATAGATGGAGAAAATTTTTAAAATGACAATTGTTGAAAATTAATATTTTATCTTTTTCTCGATAAAATAATTCATTTAAATATATTATTTTAATAATATATTAATCTGGTGATATTTTTACAACGAATGTGGGATATATGAGTATACGAGGAGGAAGAGTATTTTTGTTGCAATAAATGTTTAAAACATGTTAAACATGTCTGCGGACCCCATTTATCGATCGAAATTTGATTATAAATTGTAAAATTGCCCGCTTGGATTTCGATCAATTTCTATTTGGAATTTGGAAAACTTTCTTCCGCAAAGTTGTAGAGAATTGAATTTCCTATAAAATTGGGCGAGATTCGAATTTTTCTGATGAAAGGGCTATTTATTATGAATTATTGTTCAAGTTCAAATAATTAATTTTGGAAGTTTAAAATAATTTAAATTACAAAAACGTTTTTCTTACTTTTTGAGAGGTGGGCTACATGTGTGGCTGATGGTTGAAAAGGTGATGAGGATTTTGAAAAATATAATAATATTTAATAAATTTTTCGCTTGGTGTTCTAAGCAATTTCCTATAAATAGGTGCTTAGTTAGAATCGAAAATCACACCGTAAACCCAAGTTTTTTCTCTATATTATCGAGCGTTTATTCTTGTGAGTATTTTGAGTATACTTTGAGTATTGCTATACGGTGCAAGTTCAAGTCATAGCTCATATCCTGTTTCAACTAAAGTGATCTGCCTTTCGAGGTAAGGGATGTTATTTTATTCAAAATGATATTATTTCTTCAATATCATTATGTCGAATATCGATTGAAAATTTTTATCAAATTTGGAACTTTTTCATGCCTCGGGTTACTATTCATGAGTTACTATTCACGAAGTTACTATTCATGAGTTACTATTCACGAAGCTACTATTCACGAGTACTATTCATGAAGTCGTGAAGATGTTTTTTGTGGAATTTCTATCTTTGGTGTCGAGTTACTATTCACGATAATTTATTAATTATTCACGATACTAGACTATTCACGAATCACTTAAGACTATTCAATCAAAAATGAAAATTTTTCTTTCGCCTAAAATATCTATTCGGATACTAGCTTTGATCAGATCCATGTTTTGATCATTCTTGAATTTTACACCTCTATGATTATTTTTGAGGTATTTTTGGACGGATAAAACAAAAGTACTAACCTTAATCCTTAATCCTTGTCATTTTGTTTCACCGGATTCGCTTTCTTTAAAAATATTTTCATCATCTTCATCTTAAATGATGATATTATGGAATATCTTTGGCCCAGTAAGGCAAAGATGAATGATTTCTAAGAATATCTTCGCCCAGAGTGCAAAGATGAAATGTGTTTAAATGAATACGACTAATCGATGAATATCTTCGGCTCAGAAAGCTAAAGATGAATATTTTATTCCGTATATATATATCGATTGATGTTACAGGATAAAATATCGATGATGAACTTTTAAATTCATATATAGTAAGATAGTAGTTTGATTATCTACTTAACTCTTCTAATGAATTATTATTTCATCACAAGATTGATTTAAAACGGTCATTTATCAGATTCTATTAGATTTTTCCCTCAAGACTAACGATAATTTGTCAGATATTATCTTAGTCATAATATTTTTATCGAAGCTAGTTGAGCTCACCCTTTTCCTTTTTGTTCCATTTTTCTCGTGAGGCTAGAATATAATGGAAGAAGCCTGGGGTATGGAATGAAGGTTTTAGAAAGGATTGTTTAGTAGTCCTCACCATTTTGTAAAATAATGTATCAATAAATGTGATGAGGATTTATTTGAGTATAGATATTGTCTGTAAGATAATATTTGTATTCAAACTCACAGCTTTCTCATTGTAATAATAAAGTTGTAGTTGTTTCTGCACTACGTATCGACAACCGGTATGCGTGATGTATACCTATTATTTGGGGGCGCCACAGCTGGTATCGAGCTTAGGGATATGATCTCTCATGGGAGATCGGGGAATAGAACTAGGAGGGAGAGACGAGTAAATCCTTCGCTAGTGTGTCCTACCTAAGCTTATTTGTTGAGTTAGTCAAGATATAGGGATATTATGTGATATATTGATTTCCTAATTAACCCTTGTTTTATGACAAAGATTTGAGAATGTCGAATTGAGAATATTAACCATGGAAATGAGACCGGAGATGCCTGTACTCACCAACGAGGAGAAGCGTGCAACAGTCGGCAATGTTCCTCCCATGAACAACACCATCGAAAGCAGATGATGAACGAGGGATGTTTAGAAGTTTTTTGCGCTCATGCAAAATCGCATTTGAGGAGACTCGTGTTCAAAATACAGAGGAAATGATAGCAATTCACGGGTTGTCACAAACAAACATGCTTCAAGAGTCGGGACCACCGAAATTTAAGGAAAGCTAGATCCGATCACGCCGCGAAACACGAAGTCAAGCAAATTACCAAGATATTCGATGTCTTGGGGTGCACGGAGAACAGAAGGTTCCATTCGCCACCTTTATGTTCCGTGGCGAAGGCGGACTCTTTGGTGGAGTCTGTGTGAAGCGCACCCATCTAGCCAAGACTCAAAGATGTCTTGGGGAGACGTTTGAAGCTATTTAATGACAAATACTTTCCCGAAAGTGTTAAATCATATACGAGGAAGTGGAGTTCACCAGATTGGAACAAAACAATACGACGGTGTCTCAAAGACGAGGGCAAAGTTTGCGAGTTATCCAGTTTCAGACCTCATTTGGTGGAGAATGAGGAACGTATTTACATACGATGTTTCTTAGAGGTTCAAACCCGGCGATACGCCGATTATATCATTTCTCATAAACTTTCTCTATTCGGATGTTGTAAAATGGGCTCAATTATTAGAAATGAGATAACGAAAGTACGGTCAACCGAGGACCACAACGAGATCGTACCGGAGATAAGAAGCAATGTATAAGGATAACTCGGAGAAAAAACAGACGGACAAAATGGTTACCACTTTGGTGTCGTATTTTTCATGAATAGTGCCATATACGTGAATAAGTGTCGATATCGTGAATAAGGCCATATACGTGAATAAGAATCTCCGACCAAAAGATAGAAATTCCACAAAAAACACCTTCACGCTTCATGAATAAGACTTTCGTGAATAAGAACTCGTGAATAAGAACTCGTGAATAAGAACTCATGAATAAGTAACCCCGACATGAAAAAGTTCCAAATTTGATAAAAAGTTCCAACCAATATTTTAGCATAATGATATTGAAGAAATAATATCATTTGGAAAGAAATTAACATCCCTTACCTCGAAAGATTAAGATTTCTTAATTTGGAATACAAAATATAAGTCAAGAAGGAAACTTGCAACCGCCTAAAAATACTCAAAGTATACTCAAAATACTCACAAGAATACGCCGATAATATAGAGAGAAAAACTTCGCTTTACGGTGTGATTTTCAATTCTAACCTAAGACCCTATTTATAGGAAATTGCTAGAACACAAAAGTTAAAAATTTAATATAATATTAATATATATATATAAATTTCCTATGCACACAATCTATGATCTGAATTCAGCCATGCTTGACAACAAATAAGTCTACCAAACAAATCAAAAACGTTTTTATTATTTAAAATAATTAAAACTTCCAAAAATCAATTATTCGAATTTTAGAACATCAATAATTCATAATAAATAGCCATTTTATCGTAAAATTTGAATCTCGCGTGTTTTTATAGGAAATTCAATTCTCTATAACTTTGCGTAAGAAAATTTTTCCAAATTCCAAATGTAAATTGACCGAAATCCACAAACGGGCGATTTTACAAAATTATAATCAAATTTCATCAATAAAAATGGGGTCCACCGACATGTTTAACATGTTTTAAATATTTATTGCAACAAAAATACTCTTCCTCCTCAGATACTCATATATCCCACATTCGTTGTAAAAATATCACCATTATCATATTATTAAAATATAATAATACATTATCTTATCGTAAAAAGATAAAATTTCAATTTTCAACAATTGTCACATTAAAAATTTTCTCCATCTATATCCACATAAAATCAATATTTTCCTCATCATATGAATCAATAATTAATTATTCATAAATAATATTACGTAATCACAATGACAAATGAGTGCAGCCCTGTGAAAGCAGGGCTTTCCAATAAGAATTTCTCCTCACCGCGCGCCGCAATTAGGTGACCAAACCTCTCCTTAGATGTAACTTTCTAGACATTGCCAATAATGTTATCTAATAATATTATTCAAATAATATGAATTATTGCTTCGATAATGAAAAATATTGTAAATGACAATTATCAAACAACATCAATATAAAATATCAACGCAAAGAATTATCGAATCAATAAAATAATCGAATAAAGAATTATCGTAACCATTATCGAAGTAAGGCCTTCTTACGTAAGAATCAACAATTGGTGCAATACCGCAGGTGCTACCGTGTTTTTAACCAAGGGTATTTTAACAAAGATTAATCTGCAGAATAACTACGCCGTTATTTTTAAACCACTTATTTTTGTCGCTTTCTTCATCCAATCGCTTTCGCATGGGGCCCACACGGTCATGCTACGCCGTCATTTAATATTCCCCATGAGATTTAATATTCCACGACCAAACGAATATTCCCCGACAACAATGAATATTTTATAACCACTTGCTTATTTTGAAGTATTTACATGTATTTTACCCCTAACTATCCACATTAATCACATCAACCTTACTATTTCAAAATAATAAATAGAGAAAATTAAATTTCATTAATAATAAGTTGGGGTCTTACAACCTCCCTCCTTATGAAATTTCGTCCTCGAATCGACGTGACGTATCTTGTGTTTGAAAAGGTGAGGATACCTCGCTTTCATTTCCGCTTCCAATTCCCGTGTCATTTCTCTATAAAGCATGATTCCTCCACAAAACTTTAACTTGTGGTATGACCTTTCATAGCGTAGACATATGCCCTTCCTATCCAAAATCTTGACAGTACCTCCTCATACGTTAAGTCTTCTACCATCTCGTCCCTGCTCTAACTCTATAACGTGGTTCGGTCTTTCACATATTTACGAAAGTACGATATGTGAAACACATTATGAACACGAGACATACTTTGAGGTAACGCAAGTCTATAGGCTACATTTCCTACTACTCGGTCAAGAATTTGAAATGGACCAATAAATCGTGGATTGAGCTTTTCTCTTCCCAAATCTTGTAACTCCTTCCATGGAGCAACTCGCAATGAATACATGATCCCCTACACTAAATTCCACGTCCTTTCGATGAAGATCTCGATAACTCTTTTGTCGATCTTGTGCCGCTTTGTATACGTTGTCGAATCATTTGGATCTTTTCCAGAATATACGTATTCAACTCGGGTCCCAACAAAGTGTTGCTTCACCAACCTCGTCCCAACATACTGGAGAAGCGACACTTTCGTCCCATATAATGCTTCAAATGGAGCTACACCTATACTTGCACGATAATCGTTGTTGTAGGAGAATTCCACTAATGGTAAATACTTATCCCAACCGCCTCTTGAAGTCTAGGACACGTAGTCTTAATAAATCTTCAAGAGTTTGAATAGTCCTTTCGATTGTCGTCGTCTGCTTTGAGGATGGTATGCCAAATCAATCGTAAATTGCGTGCCCATAGCTTTTGCAAGCTAACCCAAAATCTTGAAGTGAATCTTTGGTCACGATCCAAACTATGGATACGAGTGCATGCCATGCAACCTCACAATCTCATTCACGTCACATACTAAGCAAGACGTTCAAGTGAATAAGTCTCCGTGATCGGCAAAGAAATGAGCGGACTTGGTTAATCTATCAACAATAACCCAAATAGCATTGATGCCTCGAGAAACCGTAGGAAGACCCGTAACGAAATCCATGGTAATGTGTTCCCACTTCCATTTCGAATCTCAAGTGGTTGCAACGGACCCTTAGGTACTAGATGCTCCGCCTTTACACGCCGACAAGTTAAACACATTGAGATAAACTTTGCAATCTCTCTCTTCATATTGTTCCACCAAAATGTATGTCAAGATCACGATACATTTTAGTACTTCCGGATGGATTGCAAATGGTGTATTGTGCCTCCATCATAATCTTGTACTTCAAATCGAGTCGTTAGGAACACAAAGTCTAGAGTGGACTCAAGTATTCCTTCTTCATCAATTCTCGCCCCTAATAGCTCCTTCTTGTACTTTCTTCTTCATACGCATCGCCTCACCGGGCCTGGGGCTCGAGCAACCTTAACTTTTCTATTAAAGTTGGCTCTATGTGTATACTTGACATCATCGCACTCGTTCCTCGCATATGATCTTCTACTCAACGCGTCACTACCACGTTCGCTTTTCGGGATGGTATTGAATAGTGTGGTCGTAGTCTTCAATAGCTCGAGCCAACGTCATTGCCGCGTGTTGAGTTCTTTTTGAGTGAAGAAATATTTAAGGCTTTTATGGTCCGAATATATCTCCACTTTCTCCCCATATAGATAGTGCCTCCATATTTTTAATAAAACGATCACGCTAACTCTAGATCATGAGTAGGATAATTCCTCTCATACTCTTTAAGTTGTCGCGAGGCATAGGCTATGACTTTCCCACGCCGCATGAGAACACATCCTAACCCTTTGCTCAAGCATCGTCAGAGATAACAAATCCATCCGAACCAGGATGGTATTGTTTGAACAGTCTTAGAAATAAGTCTCCTCTTAAGCTCTTGGAAACTCTTCTCGCATTCTTCGCCCAAACGAATTTTTGTATCCTTCCGAAAGTTAGTTGAGTTAATGGAGTAGCGATTTGAGAAAACCCTTCCACGAATCTCCGATAATAACCAAATAAGCCCAAAAGCTACGTGATTTCATCACCGACTTTTGGTTGCTCTAACTTTGTATTGCTTCAATCTTCGCGGATCCACGGATACTCCATGTTTTGACACTGATTGCGCCCAAGAAATGCTACTTCCTCGCGCCGTAACTCGCATTTCTTCAATTTGGCATATAGTTGGTTTTCACGAAGCCTTTGAGTACCAAACTTCAAATGGTGCTCATGATCTTCACGACTTTTGGAATATATAAGGATGTCATCAATAAAGACAACAACGAATCGATCCAAATATTCCTTGAATACTCGGTTCATCATATCCATGAAATCATAGAGGAGCATTAGTCATCCGAAAGACATGACTAAGAATTCATAATGCCCGCATCGAAGTTCTAAAAGGCGCTTTGAATATCCTCGCCTAATCTTCAAATTGATGATATCCGAATCGAAGATCGATTTTTGAAAAGAATTGTGCCCTCAGCAATCGGTCAAACAAGTCATCAATACGAGGTGAGGATACCTATTCTTGATGGTGACATGGTTCAATTCCCGATAGTCAATACAAAGTCGCATACTCCCGCTCTTTCTTCTTTACAAATAAAACAGAGCACCCCCCAGGAGATGTACTAGACGAATGAAACCGATGTCCAACAATTCCTCGTAGTTGGACCTTTAACTCTGAAGTTCAATAGAGCCATTCGATATGGGGTTTTAGAAATGGGCTTTGTACGTGTTCAAGATCAATAAAGAATTCAACTTCACGCTCGGGGTAGACCGGAAGTTCTTCTAGAAATACGTCGGAAAGTCAATAACAACAGAATATTATTCAAATTTGACGTGTCTTTATTCAAATCCATAACATGGGCTAAGAAAGCTTGACACCCGCTTTTTCAATAAACGAATAGCTTTATGATTAGATATGATGATTGATTGATTTTAATGGTTTAGTTGCTTGAATTGCATAACAAAGTTGGTTAGGAATATGAAAACTAACAACCTTATGAAAACAATCAATTTTGGCATGATGAGTAGTTAACCAATCAATCCCTAAAATCACATCAAAAGCAAGTATCTTTAAAGAGATAAGGTCAATGTGTGGTGATGGTGCCAACTTGAATCAAACAAGATTTATAAATGATGGATGTGATGAAAGTTTCTCCTAACGGAGTTTCCACAGATAGGTCAAAGTCTAATTTCTCCTGAGTCAAGTTTAAACGTTGAGCAGCACGCATGAGAGATAAATGAATGGGTAAAGACCCAGATCAAGTAAGGTATAAACTTCGCAAGAATTTATAAATAGCTTACCCGTGATCACCTCGTTTGGGTTCTCGCATTATGACCAAATACAACAAACGCCTTCTTCCGGAATCGTTGACTTTGACTTTTCCGGGACAGATCTTTTGAGTCACCATCCCCATTGAACTAGGTTTCGCCATCGTATAATCTCGAGCGATATGTCCTTCCTTTCCACAATTATAGCATACCTTGAATCATTAGGGCGCTTTGACCGATATGTCCCTATTTTCCGCATTTAGTAACATATACGACGGTGGTCGTTTCTCCTCCACCAAGAACCGATTCTTTTTTAAGACCGCTGCCTTCACACGGTCATTGTCAAATCTCCTCTTTTTAAAATCTCCTCCCGACTCGCTTCTTCTATTTTCATGGCCATGATTACCACCGTAGTGGTTACCATTTTTGTCCGTCTGTTTCTTTTCTCCACTGGGTTATCATTATTCTATTAATCGCTATCTCCGGTATGATCCTCGTTTTGTGTCCCCTCGGTTACCGTGCTTTCAAGTATCTTGCTTCTAATAATTGAGCCCCTGCTTACAACATCCGAATAGAGAGAAATTTATGAGAAATGAGATATCGACGATGCCGGGTTTCAAACCTCTAAGAAACATCCACGTCATATACGCTTCCTCATTTTCCACCAAATGAGGTGCAAACCGATAACTCTGCAAACTTTGCCTCGTCATCGAGACACCGCCATGTTGTTACCTTTCTAGTCTAATAAACTCCACTTCCTTCATATGACGAACACTTTCGTGAAAGTATTTGTCATTAAATAGTTTCAAACGCTCCCAAGACATCTTGAGTCGCGGCCGGATGGAGTACGCTTCACGATCTCCCACCAAAGAGATCCGCCTCGCCACTTTAACATAAAGGTGGCGAATGGAACCTTCTGTTCCTCCGCGCATCCCAAGACATAGAATATCTTAGTAATTTGCTTGACCCATGTTTCCGCCATGATCGGATCCGCTTTCCCTAAATTCGGTGGTCCCAATTCTTTGAATCGCTTCATCAGACAACCCGTGAATTGCTATCATTTCTCCTCAGTATTTTGAACACGAGTCTCCTCGTCTCGATTTTTGCATGAATCGCAAAAAGCTTCTAAACATCCCCTCGCTCATCATCTCTCGGTGGTGTTGTTCATGGGAGGAACATTGTCGACTGTTGACGCGTTTCTCCTCGTTGGTGAGTACAGCGCCTCTCCAGGCCTCATTTCCATTGTTAATATTCTCACGACATTCTCAAATACATCATAAAACAAGGGTTAATTAAGGAAATCAATATATCACATAATATCCTTATATACTTGACCAACTAAAAAATAAAGCTTAGGTAGGACACACTAGCGAAGGATTTACCCATCTCTCCCTCCTAGTTCTATTCCCCGATCTCCGCCAGAGATCATATCCCTAAGCTCGATACCAACCGCGACGCCCCCAAAATAGGTATACATCACCCATTCTCGAGTTGTAAATACATGGTACGTAAACATGACTACAACTTTATTATTAAAACAAGAAAGCGTGAGTTTAAATACAAATATTATCTTCTGCATAATATCTATACTCAAATAAATCCTCATCATATTTATTGATACATTATTTTACAAAATGGTGAGGACTACTAAACAACTCTCTCTAGAACCTTCATTCCATACCCCACCACTGCATCGCTTATATTCTCGCTTTCTTCCGAAAAATGGAACAAAAAGGAAAAGGGTGAGCTCAACTAGCTCAAGAAAGAATATTATGACTAAGATAATATACAACAAATTACCGTTAGTCTTCAACAGGGGAAAAATCTAATAGAATACAATAGACAACAAATTTTAAATCAATATTCGCAATGAAATAATAATTCATTAGAAGAGTTAAGTAGAGAATGCAAACTACTATCTTCCATGTATGAATTTAAAAGTTCATCGAATATCTTTTATCCTGTAACATCAATCAAAATATATCCGGAATCACATATTCATCTTTGCACTACAAAGCCAAAGATATTCATCATTAATTCAAATCATCTAAACACTGCTCATCTTTGCACTACTACCAAAGATATTCTTCAAATCATTCATCTTCTTGCACTACAGCCAAAGATATTCAATAATATCATCATTTAAGACCGAGGATGATGAAAAATATTTTTAAAGAAAACGAATCCAAAGAAACAAAATGACAAGGATTAAGGATTAAGGATTCGTACTTTGTTTTATCCATGTTAAAAATACCTCAAAAATGATCATAGTGGTGTAAAATTCAAGAATGATCAAAACATGGATACAATCAAAGCTAGTATCCGAATAGATATTTTGGACAAAAAGAAGAAATTTTATTTTTTAGTGAATAGTCCAGTATCGTGAATAAGTGTCGATATATGAATAGTCCGATATCGTGAATAGTAACTCGACACCAAAAGATAGAAATTCCACAAAAAAAAACATCTTCACGCTTCATGAATAAGTACTCGTGAATAAAGAATCTTGAATAAGAACTTATGAATAAGAACTCGTGAATAAGAACTCATGAATAAGAACTCCCATATGAAAAAAGTTCCAAATTTGATAAAAGTTCCAACCAATATTTCAAAGATAATGATATTGAAGAAATAATATCATTTGAGAAGAAATTAACATCCCCACCTCGAAAGATTAAGATTTAAATTTGGAATACCGGGTATAAGTCTTTGAAGGAAACTTGCAATCGCCTAACAATACTCAAAGTATACTCAAAATACTCACAAGAATACGCCGATAATATAGAGAGAGAAAAACTTCGAGTTTACGGTGTGATTTTCAATTCTAACCTAAGACCTTATTTATAGAAATTGCTTAGAACACCAAAGCGAAAAATTTAATATAATATTAATATATTATATATAAATTCCTACACACACAATCTATGATCTGAATTCAGCCATGCTTGACAACAAATAAGTCTACCAAACAAATCAAAAACGTTTTATTATTTAAAATAATTAAAACTTCCAAAATCAATTATTCAGAATTTTAGAACATCAATAATTCATAATAAATAGCCATTTTATCAGAAAATTCAAATCTCGCGATTTTTATAGGAAATTCAATTCTCTACAACTTTGCGTAAGAAAGTTTTCCAAATTCCAAATGTAAATTGACCAAATCCACAAACGAAGCGATTTTATAAAGCTATAATCAAATTTCGAATCGATAAATGGGGTCCACCGACATGTTTAACATGTTTTAAACATTTATTGCAACAAAATACTCTTCCTCCTCAGATACTCATATATCCCACATTCGTTGTAAAAATATCACCATTATCATATTATTAAAATATAATAATACATTATCTTATCGTAAAAAGATAAAATTTCAATTTTCAACAATTGTCACATTAAAATTTTTCTCCATCTATATCCACATAAAATCAATATTTTCCTCATCATATGAATCAATAATTAATTATTCACAAATAATATTACGAAATCACAATATTGACAACCGGGACGCCTTCCTGAAGAGGGCTTTCCAATAAGAATTTCTCCTTCTTGCCGCAATTAGGTGACCAAACCTCTCTTGTATGTAACTTTCTAGACATTGCCAATAATGTTATCTAATAATATTATTCGGATAATATGAATTATTGCTTCGATAATGAAAAATATTGTAATGACAATTATTGAAACAACAAAGAATATAAAATATCAACGCAAAGAATTATTGAATCAATAAAATACTTTGAACGAAGAATTCTCGTAACCATTATTGAGTAGTGCCTTTCTACGTAAGAATCAACAATTGGTGCAATACTGCAAAGCACTCGTGTTTTTTAACCACCGGTATTTTAACAAGATAATTGTTGAATAACTACGCCGCTATTTTTAAACCACTTATTTTTGTCGCTTTCTTCATCCAATCGCTTTCAGTTATGGGGCCCACATATGGTCATTGTCGTCACGAATATTCCCCGACGCATTTAATATTCCACGACCAAACGAATATTCCTGCATAACAATGAATATTTTATAACCACTTGCTTATTTTGAAGTATTTGCATGTTTTTACCCCTAACTATCCACATTAATCACATCAACCCTTACTATTTCAAAAAATAAATAGAGAAAATTAAATTTCATTAATAATAAGTTGGGGTCTTACAACTTGCCTTTTCATACGGGTCTTAAGCTAGAAATCTTCTATAAATAGAGGCCTAGTGCTTCATTATTTTTCATGAATTCACCAAACTCTGAGAGAGAAACTATAAAGAGAAGGAAGAAAAGTATTCTCGCTACTTCACCTTGCCAATATTCAGCCTTCTTCTAAGGTAGGGAATATTATTTGTTGTACCGTAAGTGGGTGTTATTCTTTCTTATTCATGAAGAGAATCTGTTGTTATTCCATTTCTTATTATTCTCATTGGAATAACCTCGTATACGTGGTTTAACCTATACTTGGTGACATTCTTCTATTATTACATTGGAACATCCATGCTCATGTGTTTTACACCCGACTTCGGTTCCGCTCTTTATTATTATTTTGTTGAAACATCCTGTTTATGTGTTTTACAATTTGACTGGTTCCGCCTTCTTTATTATTCTCTGGCTTGGAACATCCGCATGTGTTTTTTACCCGACTGGTTCCGTCTTTATCATTCTGCTGGAATATCCTATTTGTGTGTTTTTACACCTGATCTGGTTTCATCTTTATTATTACATTTGGAACATCCCGCTTGCGTGTGAATTTCACCGACCGTTCCGTTATTATTATTACATTGGAATAACCATTTCATCTATCTGGCACGCATGCATGGTGATTTCTTTTGTTATTCCATTCTTTATTATACCCGAGTTGATTAAAACTTTGACTTATTGTGGCGACGCCCCAAAATAGGTATACATCACCTATTTCGAAGTTGTCAATACATACACGTACTTAAACAACTACAACTTTATTATTACAACAAGAAAAGCTGTGAGTTTGAATACAAATATTATCTTCTGATAATATCTATACTCAAATAAATCCTCATCACATTTATTGATACATTATTTTACAAAAATGGTGAGGACTACTAAACAATCCTTTCTAAAACCTTCATTCCATACCCCGACTGCATACTCGCTATATTCTCGCCTCCCAGAAAAAATGGAACAAAAAGGAAAAGGGTGAGCTCAACTAGCTCAAGAAAGAATATTATGACTAAGATAATATACAACAAATTATCGTTAGTCTTCAACAGGAAAAAAATATAATAGAATACAATAGACAACAAATTTTAAATCAATATTCGCAATGAAATAATAATTCATTAAAGAGTTAAGTAGAGAATGCAAACTACTATCTCCTATGTATGAATTTAAAAGTTCATCATCTATCTTTTATCCTGTAGAACATCAATCAATATACATCCGAATCAAATATTCATCTTTTACACTATGTGAGCAAAGATATTCATGATTAATGTCATGTTCATTTAAACACTGCTCATCTTTGCACTACGGGCCAAAGATATTCTTCAGAAATCATTCATCTTTTGCTACAGTGCCAAAGATATTCTTAAGAAATCATTCATCTTTGCACTACAAAAAGCCAAAGATATTCCATAATATCATCATTTAAGACCGAGGATGATGAAAATATTTTTTAAAGAAACGAATCCAAAGAAACAAAATGACAAGGATTAAGGATTAAGGATTCGTACTTGGTTTTATCCACGTCCAAAAATACTTCAAAAATAATCATAGTGGTGTAAAATTCAAGAATGATCAAAACATGGATACAATCGAAGTTTAGTATCCGAAATAGATGTTTTGACGAAAAGAAGAAATTTTATTTTTCTATGAATAATCTGTATATCGTGAATAGTCTCAGATATCGTGAATAATAGTCAGATATCGTGAATAAGAACTCCGACACCAAAAGATAGAAATTCCACAAAAACATCTTCACACTTCATGAATAGTACTCGTGAATAAGAACTCGTGAATAAGAACTCATGAATAAGAACTCGTGAATAAGAACTCATGAATAGTAACCCATGAATAGTAACCCCACATGAAAAAGTTCCAAATTTGATAAAACTTCAGATCAACATTTCAAAGATAATGATATTGAAGAAATAATATCATTACTGAAAAAATAATATTCCTTACCTCGAAAGATCAAGATTTAGCTTTAGAATACCGTATATAGTCTTTGAAGGAACTTCAGACCGCCTAGCAATACTCAAAGTATACTCAAAATACTCACAAGAATACGCTCAATAATATAGAGAGAAAAAACTTCGGTTTACGGTGTGATTTTCAATTCTAACCCAAGCACCCTATTTATAGAAATTGCTTAGAACACCAAAGCGAAAATTTATTAAATATTATTATATTTTTCAAAATCCTCATACGCACACTCAACCATCAGCCACACATGTAGCCCACCTCTCAAAAAGTAAGAAAAACGTTTTTGTAATTTAAATTATTTTAAACTTCCAAAATTAATTATTTTGAGTTTGAACTTCAATAATTCATAATAAATAGCCCTTTCATCAGAAAAATTGAATCTCGCGTGTTTTTATAGGAAATTCAATTCTCTACAACTTTGCGGAAGAAAGTTTTCCAAATTCCAAATAGAAATTGATCGAAATCCACAAACGGGCAATTTTACGGTGCTATAATCAAATTTCATCGATAAATGGGGTCCACCGAGCATGTTTAACATGTTTTAAACATTTATTGCAACAAAATACTCTTCCTCCTCAGATACTCATATATCCCACATTCGTTGTAAAAATATCACCGTTAATATATTATTAAAATAATATATTTAAATGAATTATTTTATCGGAAAAAGATAAAATATTAATTTTCAACAATTGTCATTTTAAAAATTTTCTCCATCTATATCCACATAAAATCAATATTTTCCTCATCATATAAATCAATAATTAATTATTCACAAATAATATTACTGTAATCACAATATTACAACCAGTGCGCTTCCCCAGGAAGAGGGGGCTTTCCAATAAAATTTCTTCTTCTTCTTGGCGCATGATTAGGTGACCAAACCTCTCCTTGATGCGAACTTTCTAGACATTGCCAATAATGTTATCTAATAATATTATTCAGATAATATGAATTATTTCTTCGATAAAGAAAATACTTGTGTAATGACAATTATTGAAACAACAAAGAATATAAAAATATCAACGCGAAGAATCATTAACTCAATAAAATATCTTTGAGCGAATTATCAGTAACCATTATTGAGTAGTGCATTCTTACGTAAGAATCAATAATTGGTGCAATCTGGTGTCATCGCTCAACAACGCCAGATTAGTGTGTTTTAACCAACGGGTATTCCAACATTATTAATTGAGAATAACTACACTAAGTATTTAAAAACAACTTATATTTGTCGCTTTTCTTCATCCAATCGCTTTACATTATGGGGCCCACACATGGTCATACGCGTCGTCATTTAATATTCCCGACGATTTAATATTCCACGACCAAACGAATATTCCCCGACGATAATGAATATTTTATAACCACTTGCTTATTTTGAAATATTTGCGTATTTAACCCTTAACTATCCACATTAATCAAATCAACCCTTACTATTTCAAAATAATAAATAAAGGAAATTCCTTTTTATTAAAAAAATTTCGGGGTCTTACATCTATACTCCATGAAATTAGTAGAATATCCTTGATATTTGCGTTTCATCCAGTATCTTTTCATGGAAATATTCTTCTGATCATTCTTGAATTTTACTCTACAAAACAGTATCATTTTGACAATTTGGACGTTAATAATTCTTGGATAAAATAATTCTTGAACTTGTTTTATTGAATTATTATGTCATTGTCATCATCCTTATGTTATATTATGTTATCTTCGGCTTACGTGTATAGATGAACTTAGTATGATTATGACCAGGGATCATTCGGTATAATCATGGCTTGTTATAAATGATGTGATAAAAGTCCTCGTTGGCCGTAATGCGGTGATGGATAGTTTTGGTATGATTATGACCGGGGGTGATTCTTGCTTTAGTCATGACCATTGATAATTTGATGAATATCCTGGTCAGTAGTGCGGGGTGATTCGATGATGTGGATTATTTATTAAAAGTGAGTCTCAAATATATAATGATGAAAAACCTTTTAAAACCTAAAAGATAGTAGACTTTATTCTCTACTTGACTCTTTTAATGGATTGCTTATTCCACTGCAGCTAAACTTGTTGTCTATTGTATTTTATCGGTTTAACAACACCGTTGAAGGCTAATGATAAATTATTCTCGCATTATCTTAGTCATAATATTTCTTCTTGGGCTAGTTGAGCTCACCTTTTCTTTCACCGTTTCTTCTGAGAAATGAGAACATAGCCGGGACGAGTCGGGAACGAGTAATGGTCCGAGAGGATAGATTAGTAGTCCCCACTATTCGTAAAATAGTGTGATAATAGTTGTAATGAGGACTCCTTTTGAGTTTGTATAATATCTAGTAGACAATATTTGTATTCAAACTCACGCTTTATGTCGTATTGTACACACTATGCTTATATTAGTAAGTTGTATTTGAATTTATGTACCATGTAAGTGGCGACCCAAGATGGGTGACGTATACCTAATTTTGGGGCGTCACAACAGGTTGGTATCGAGCTTAGGATATGATCCTGCGCTAAGATGCGAGATAAGAACTAGGAGGAGAGAGACGGGAATTCCTTCGCTAGTATGACCTACCTAAGTTTATTTGTTATTTAATTGGTCACGAGTATAGGGATAATATTTGATATATTAATTAACCCTTTTGCTTCACAACTCCTTTCGTGTAATAAGAGTGTAGCTAGGTCGAAATTTGGGTAATAATGGAATAGAACGGTGGTCATTATTTAGTAGTTATATTTGGTGAATCAACTAGGGTGAAAGCGAACCCAACGTTGGAAGAGTGTTTTGCCACTATCATACAAGATGTCTAATGACATACAACCTTGTGTCATCATAAGACAGGGTTGTGCTCATCCACTTGCTGAGTATATTTACGAGCACTACCTATATGATCTTGGTGTTTGTTTGAAGTATAATTCTCAATTTGAGACAGTGGAGATAAAGATAAATCAAGAGAAGACTCACCATTGGGAAGAATATGATAGTAATCTTCTCATTTTTCTTTAGGGGTCTATTGGGTAAACCAATGATAATTACGTGGCCATATGATATCTATCATAACCTGAAGCATGGCCTCCCATGTACAAAGGTTTCCTTGAGCACTTCCCAAAGATTCTAATTTCTAAAACAGCTTTTTTGACTATACATTTATGTAAGGTGTCATTGTGACGTCTTATCCAAAGTTGGGATGAAAGTCACAATTGGTATCAATGTAACGTCTTATCCAAGTCTTGGATAAGAGTAGCGATTTTGAATGATATTTCTATCATTAATAAAATTTCTTGACGTATTCTTGAAGATTTCTAGCCTACCCTAGGCGTGAAATCGAATTTTGTATTGACCCCAAAGATAAAACCCATTTCTTAAACCCTCAAATATTTCTTCAACTAAAAGGATCTGCATTTACGTGGATTATGATGAAAGTCATAATAAAAGTATAGAACTGATGAAAATCATGGGTATATGAAGTATTAGTAAGTTTTAAGATGATTTATGTTGGTTATTATGTGAAAACTTGAAAGTTTCTTAGAAATCACAAAGAGTTGAAAATCGATTTTGGTGAAAACGTAAATGAAATTCAATTGACCATATCTCCTATTATATTTTGAATTTTTGAGTATGGTCAAGTCCTAGAGTTAGATCTATAAGTTATCTAACTAATCCAAGTGGAATTACTGGAAAAGGTGTTGTAGATTTTTGTGTGGACTGATTTTAGCAAAGGAGTGCAAAGCTGCAAAACCGAAAAAAAAGCTGCCATGATTTTAGACGGGCTGTTTCGGCCACTTAAATTATGAGAAAAATTCTGGCCTTTTGGGACATGAAGGTATATGGTATAAAGTACCTCCTGTCTAAAAATGAGCTCATTTTGACTTAAAATGAGCAAGTTATGACTATTTCAATATTTAGGTTTTTCCGACGAAAAACGCTATAATCAAGTTCTATAACTCCGATGACCATGAAATTTAAACTGGAAGCTCATGTTAACATGTGTAAGGTTCTGCCAAGATTTGGAAATTTTGGAGTTAAACTTGAGGTAGCTAATTTCTTAAGGAATTAATTAGAAATTGATTTTTGAAAAATAGTAAATGAATTTTAAAATTCCGAGAAAAATATATTTTCATTATGGGACTATATTATGCTAAATCCCAGAAAAGAAATATTTTGGGACTGATTTGGTATTTTTCATGAAAATAGTTTAGTTACTGAACATATGAGTTAAATATGTTATGTGAAGTAACAAAGTTGAAAATAGGATTTTATGGCTAGAGAATCCTATATAGAGTATATGCATATTTTTTGATGAGGATTTGATAATTGGTGATGATATCTTATGAGTATGGCATTTTTAAATGATTAAATGCATTATATGGTAAAGCGTAAAATTGAAATAAATTGTTTATAAATTTAAGAAGTGATTAAAATATTAAGGATATTAGATTATGAGATTATTAAGTGATTGATAACATGGGGATATTCTTGAATCTTGGATAAATTATATTATAAATGTTTAATATTTATCCTTTATCTCATTTGATTGATTCTTTATATCATTATCCTCATGTTTATATTATGTTGAAAGTCATCTCGCACATGGCATTGTAGTGCATAGATGGACTTGGTATGATTATGACCGTGGATTGTTCGTAAGTATAATCATAACCGTAATTGAAAACACGATTATCTTTGGTAGTAGTGCATGGATAATTTGTGGTCGTGATACTAATGAATACACGATTATCTTTGGTAGTAGTGTATGGATAATTTGTGGTCGTGATACTAATGAATACACGATTATCTTTGCACGTAGTGCATGGATAATTTGTGGTCGTGATACTAATGAATACACGATTATCTTTGGTAGTAGTCATGGATAATTCGTGGTCGTGATACTAATGAATATCCTTGGCACGTAGTGCGGGATGATTCGATGATATGGATTAATTATTGAAATGAGTCTCAAAGAATGAAATATTAATTCATGGATGTGGTAAAAATGTCATCTTTAGTCAGTAGTGCATTGATAGACTTGGTATGATTATGACCAAGGATTATTCGGTATAATCATGATCAGATTGAAAACACGAATATCCTTGGCCAAGAAGTGCATGGATAATTCGTGGTCGTGATACTATTAAGATGCATCTCAGCATTATTGGTTTTACAGTTGTATATCTTTGGCCTGTAGTGCAAAGATGAATTGTTAATGAATATCTTTGGCCGGATTGCGAAGATGAATTTAATATTTTTAACGATAAAGGTATTCAAGGTATCCTCACCTATTTATCATACCAGTATCGTACCCTAATTTCGAGGGCTTAAATTTCATAAGGAGGGAGATTGTGAGACCCAGATTTTATCAATAAAGATTTAAATTTTGTTGAAATAATTTTTTAATATTATGGTGTGAATTTAAGATAATATTATAGTTGTGGGTAGTATTTATAAATTTTGCAAAGTATGCAAGTTGTTATAAAATATTCGTTTGGTCTGGGAATATTCTTTTTGTCGGGGAATATTCGTAACTTTACTCAATCATCATTAGTGGACCCTACAACGGAAGTATTTTCGTAGTTAGAAAATGACAAAATTATCTTTCTATAAAAATAACTACAGAGGTGTTACCGTTAAAACCGTTGAACTACCCATTAGTAAAAAATACGATGAATACGCATAGTTGTATAGTAGTACACGATATTGATTATTGATGCTTACGTGAGAAGTCACTCACCTATACTTTCAATTATTCTTCTACATAATTCTTGCCGCATCATATCTCTTATATTATTGATTCAATTATTGTCACAAAGATCATCTCAGTATAATATGTTATAGTATTAAATCAATAATTGAGACGACAAGTTATAAATGATTAATAATTGTTGAAAGATTAAAAAAATGTGTTGATTAAAAATAAAATGATTTGTGGTAATATTTATTCAATCCTTAATGTATATAAAGAGTCTGTTATGAGACGTTTATGGTAAGTTTGATTATTTTATGGGGGGCCATATGTCATTATCTAAGAGTCTCTTCGTCAATAGTAATTACCTTTGTGAATAGTAATTACCTTCGTCAATAGTAATTACCTTGTGAATAGTAATTACCTTCGTCAATAGTAATTACCTTTACCAGACGTCGAACCACTTGTCGTTTCACATTACAGGCGTCGAACCACTTGTCGTTTCACATTACAGGCGTCGAACCACTTGTCGTTTCACATTACAGGCGTCGAACCACTTGTCGTTTCACATTACAAAAGGTCAAACCACTTTTCTTTTCACATCACCACCGTCAAGCCACTTGCCTTTTCACATGGCAAAAGTTAAGCTAGAAATATTCTATAAATAGAGGCCTAGTGCTTCATTATTTTCATGAATTCATTGAAACTCTGAGAGAGAGAAACTATAGAAAGAAGGAAGAAAAGTATTCTCGCTACTTCACCTTGCCAATATTCGGTTTCTTCTAAGGTAGGGAATATTATTTGTTGTACCGTAAGGGGTGTTATTCTTTCTTATTCATGAAGAGAACTGTTGTTATTCCATTGCTTATTATTCTCATTGGAATAACTTTTGTATACGTGGTTTAACCTATACTTGGTGACATTCTTCTATTATTCATTGGAACATCCTGTCATGTGTTTTACACCGGACCGGGTTCCGCTTTTTATTATTATTTTGTTAGAACATCCTCGTGCATGTGTTTTACACCTACTTCTGTTAAAATCTTTATTATTCTCATTGGAACATCCTCGCTGCATGTGTGTTTTTACATCGACCGGTTCCGCCTTTTATCATTCTCGTTGGAATATCCTATCTGTGTGTTTTACACCGGATCCGTTCCATCTTTATTATTCTGTTGAAACATCCTGCGTCAGTGAATTTCACCCGACCGGTTCCGTTATTATTATTCATTGAATAACTCATCATATGCAAGTCCGCATGCACGGTGATTTCTTTTGTTATTCCATTCTTTATTATACCCAGGTTGGTTAAAACTTTGACTTCTATACTCCATGAAATTAGTAGAATATCCTTGATATTTGTGTTTCATCCAAGATCTTTTCATGGAAATATTCTTCCGATCATTCTTGAATTTTACTCTACAAAACAAAGATCATTTTGACAATTTGGGCGTTAATAATTCTGGATAAAATAATTCTTGAACTTGTTTTATTGAATTATTATGTCATTGTCATCATCCTCATGTTATATTATGTTATCTTCTGCCACGTGTATAGATGAACTTAGTATGATTATGACCGTGATCATTCGGTATAATCATGGCTTGTTATAAATGATGTGACAAAAGTCCTCGATGGCACTGTAATGCAAGTGATGGATAGTTTTTGGTATGATTATGACCGGGGGTGATTCGGTATAGTCATGACCATTGATAATTTGATGAATATCCTCGGTAGTAGTGCGAGGGTGATTCGATGATGTGGATTATTTATTAAAGTCGAGTCTCAATTATAACAAAGGATGAAAAACCTTTTAAACCTAAAAGATAGTAGACTTTATTCTCTACTTGACTCTTTTAATGGATTGCTTATTCCGTTGCAGCTTAAACTTGTTGTCTATTGTATTTTATCGGTTTACACTTGTTGAAGGCTAATGATAAATTATTCTCGCATTATCTTAGTCATAATATTTCTTCTTCGGGCTAGTTGAGCTCACCTTTTCTTTCACCGTTTTCTTCAGAAATGAGAACATAGTTTGGACGAGTCGGGGAGCGGAGTAATGGTCCGAGAGGATAGCATTAGTAGTCCCCACTATTCTGTGAAATAGTGTGATAATAGTAGTAATGAGGACTCCTTTTGAGTTTGTATAATATCTAGTAGACAATATTTGTATTCAAACTCACGCTTTATGTCGTATTGCACACGGCAGCTTATATTAGTAAGTTGTATTTGAATTTATGTACCATGTAAGTGGCGACCCAAGATGGGTGGCGATACCTAATTTTGGGGGCGTCATGCATATAGTTTGTTTTCACGAAGCCTTTGGAGTACCAAACTTGAATGGTGCTCATGATCTTCACGACTTTTGGAATATATGAGGATGTCATCAATAAAAACAACAACGAATCGATCCAAATATTCCTTGAATACTCGGTTCATCATATCCATGAAAGCCGCGAGGAGCATTAGTTAGTCCGAAAGACATGACTAAGAATTCATAATGCCCATACCGAGTTTCTCAAGGCGGTCTTTGGAATATCCTCGGTTCTAATCTTGGTGATGATGATTTCGAACGAAGATCGATTTTTGAAAAGAATTGTGCCCTTGCAGAATCGGTCAAACAAGTCATCAATACGAGGTAGAGGATACCTATTCTTGATGGTGACATGGTTCAATTCCCGATGATAATCAATACAAAATCGCATACTCTGCTTTTCTTCTTTACGAATAAAACAGGGAGCACCCCAAGGAGATGTCTTGGGGCCAGATAATGAAACCGATGTCCAACAATTCCTGAAGTTGGACCTTTAACTCCACGAAGTTCAATAGGAGCCATTCGATATGGGGTTTTAGAAATGGGCTTTGTACTTAGGTTCAAGATCAATAAAGAATTCAACTTCACGTTACGGGGTAGGCCGGAAGTTCTTCAGGAAATACGTTAGGAAAGTCAATAACAACAGGAATATTATTCAAATTTGACGGGTCTTTATTCAAATCCATAACATGGGCTAAGAAAGCTTGACATCCATTTTTCAATAAACGAATAGCTTTATGATTAGATATGGCGGTGATTGATTTTAAGGGTTTAGTTGCTTGAATTAAATACAACGAGGTTGGTTAGGAATATGAAAACTAACAACCTTACGAAAACAATCAATTTTGGTATGATGAGTAGTTAACCAATCAATCCCTAAAATCACATCAAAAGCAAGTATCTTTAAAGAGATAAGGTCAACGGTAAGGTGATGGTGCCAACTTGAATCAAACAAGATTTATAAACGATGGATGTGATGAAAGTTTCTCTAACGGAGTTTCCACAGATAGGTCAAAGTCTAATTTCTCCTGAGTCAAGTTTAAACGTTGAGCACATGTAGGAGAGATAAATGAATGGGTAAGACCCAGTGTCAAGTAAGGTATAAACTTCGCAAGAATTTATAAATAGTTTACCCGTGATCACCTCGTTTGGGTTCCTCTCATTTTGACCAATCACAACAAATGCTCTTCCGAATCGTTGACTTTGACTTTTACGGGATGATCTTTTGAGTCACCGTCCCCATTGAACTAGGTTTATTCTGTATAATCTCGGCGATATGTCCTTCCTTTCCACAATTATAGCATACCTTGAACTGTTGTGGGATGGTTTGGTGATATGTCCTCTTTCCGCATTTATAGCGTATATGACCGGTGGTCGTTCTCCTCCTTAGAACCGATTCTTGCACGCGATCGGTGTCTTCACATAGTCGTTGTTAAATCTCCTCTTTTTAAAAATCTCCTCCCGACTCGCTTCTTTCTATTTTCATGGCTATGATTACCACCGGAGTGGTTACCATTTTTGTCCGTCTGCTTTTCTTTCTCCGGTTATCATTATTCATTGATCTTTATCTCTCGTACGATCCACAGTTTATGGTCCCTCGGTTGAACATACTCGTTATCTCGCTTCTAACAATTGAGCCACATTAACAACATCCTAATAGAGAAAATTTATGAGAAATGAGATATTGTCGTTATCTTGGGGTTTCAAACCTCTCGAAACATCCGCGTCATACGTTCCTCATTCTCCACCAAATGAGGTCTGCAAACTCGGATAACTCTGCAAACTTTGCCTCGTCTTTGAGACACCGTCGTATTGTTGTTTTGTTCTAATCGATGAACTCCACTTCCTTCATATATGAAGAACACTTTCGGAAAGTATTTGTCATTAAATAGTTTCAAACGCGTCTCCCAAGACATCTTGAAAAGTCTTGGTACGGATGGAGTACGCTTTCACGCACTCCCACCAAGAGTCACGCTTCACCACGAACATAAAGGTGGCGAATGGAACCTTCTGCATTTCTCCGCATCCCAAGACATCGAATATCTTGGTAATTTGCTTGACCCATGTTTCCGCCCATGATCGGATCTCGGCTTTTCCTTAAATTCGGTGGTCCCAACTCTTTGATCTGCTTGGTGGTGACAACCCGTGAATTGTTATAATTTCCTCCTATATTTTGAACACGAGTCTCCTCGTCTGCGATTTTGCATGAATCGCAAAAAGCTTCTAAACATCCCCTCGTTCATCATCTCGCTTTCATTGGTGTTGTTCACGGGAGGAACATTGTCGACTGTTGCACGTTTCTCCTCGTCAGTTGGTGAGTACAGCGTCTCCACGGTCTCATTTCCATTGTTAATATTCTCGATCGACATTCTCAAATATCGTCATAAAACAAGAGTTAATTAAGAAATCAATATATCACATAATATCCCCTATATCTTGACCAACAAACAAATAAGCTTAGGTAGGACACACTAGCGAAGGATTTACTCGTCTCTCCCTCCTGAGTTCTATTCCCCGATCTCCGCCAGAGATCATATCCCTAAGCTACGATACCAACCGTGGCGCCCCCAAAATAGGTATACATCACCCATTCTGAGTTGTCAATACATGGTGCGAAAACAACTACAATTTTATTATTACAACAAGAAAAGCGTGTGAGTTTGAATACAAATATTATCTTCAGACAATATCTATACTCAAATAAATCCTCATCACATTTATTGATACATTATTTTACAAAATGGTGAGGACTACTAAACAACTCTCTCTAGAACCTTCATTCCATACCCCAATTAAATTTCTCGCTATATTCTCGCCTCCACGAGAAGAAAAATGGAACAAAAAGGAAAAGGGTGAGCTCAACTAGCCCAAAAAAGAATATTATGACTAAGATAATATACAACAAATTATCATTAGTCTTCAACAGGAAAAATCTAATAAAATACAATAGACAACAAGTTTTTAAATCAATATTAGCAATGAAAATAATAATTCATTAGAAGAGTTAAGTAGAAATGCAAACTACTATCTTCTATGTATGAATTTAAAAGTTCATCGTCCTATCTTTTATCCCTATAACATCAATCAATATATATCTGGAATCAAATATTCATCTTTGCACTACTGAGCCAAAGATATTCATCACCGTAGTCATGTTCATCTAAACACTGCTCATCTTTGTACTACGGGCCAAAGATATTCTTCGAAATCATTCATCTTTTCACTACAAAAGCCAAAGATATTCAATAATATCATCATTTAAGACCGAGGATGATGAAAAATATTTTAAAAAAACGAATCCAATGAAACAAAATGACAAGGATTAAGGATTAAGGATTAAATACTTTGTTTTATCCATGTCCAAAATACCTCAAAAATAATCATAGTGGTGTAAAATTCAAGAATGATCAAAACATGGATACAATCAAAGCTAGTATCCACAATAGATATTTTAGACGAAAAGGAAAATTTTATTTTTTGATGAATAAAGTAAATTCGTAAATAAGATCAGATACGTGAATAAGTAACTCAGACACCAAAAGTTCCAAATTTGATAAAACTTGAGATCAATATTTCAAAGATAATGATATTGAAGAAATAATATCATTACGAAAAATAATAATATCCCTTACCTCGAAAGATCGATCTTACCATTTGAAACAGGATATAAAGCATGACTTGAACTTGCAGAGTATAACAATACTCAAAATATACTCAAAATACTCACAAGAATACGTTCGATAATATAGAGAGAAAATTTCAGTTTACGGTGTGATTTTCAATTCTAACCTAAGCACCTATTTATAGGAAAATCTTGAAACACCAAAGCGAAAATTTATTAAAATATTAATTTATTAATTTTTATTCTTACGCCTACATTTAGAGATCTGAATTCAGCCACTTCTAACACATGCAAGACCCACAATAATGACAAAAAAATGTTTTTGTCATTTTAAATATTTTATACTTCCAAAAATCAATTATTTGAGACTTGAAACTTCAATAATTCACAATAAATAGCCCTTTTGTCGAAAAATTCAAAACTCGCATTTTTTTATAGGAAATTCAATTCTCTACAACTTTGCGAAGAAAGTTTTTTCAATTCCAAATGTAAATTGACCAAAATCCACAAACAGACGATTTTACGTGCTATAATCAAATTTCGATCGATAAATGGGGTCCAATTTAGACATGTTTAACATGTTTTAAACATTTATTGCAACAAAAATACTCTTCCTCCTCGTATACTTTCATATATCCCACATTCGTTGTAAAAATATCACCATTATTATATTATTAAAATATAATAATATATTTAAATAAATTATTTTATCGAAAAAAGATAAAATTTCAATTTTCAACAATTGTCACATTAAAAATTTTCTCCATCTATATCCACATAAAATCAATATTTTTCTCATCATATGAATCAATAATTAATTATTCACAAATAATATTACGAAATCACATATTATCGACAACCGGCGGTTCAGGAAGAGGGGGCTTTCCAATAAAATTTCTCTCTTCTTGGCGGCGCAATTAGGTGACCAAACCTCTCCTTAGATGTAACTTTCTAGACATTGCCAATAATGTTATCTAATAATATTATTCGGATAATATGAATTATTGCTTGATAATGAAAAAATACTTTGTGTAATGACAATTATTGAAACAACAACAATATAAAAATATCAACGCAGAATTATTAAATCAATAAAATCTTGAACAATAATTACAGTAACCATTATTGAGTAGTGCCTTTCTTACGTAAGAATCAATAATTGATGCAATACTGCGTGTCTTCTTGTGTTTTAACCACCAAGTATTTTAACAAGATTATTAGCAGTAACTATTCTGTTTTATTATTTTTAAACAACTTATATTTGTCGTTTTCTTTATCCAATCGCTTTTTAGTTATGGGGCCCATGAAAGATCATGGCTAACGTAGTCATTGCATTTAATATTCCCCGACAAACGAAAGAATATTCCACGACCAAACGAATATTCCCTAACAAATGACAATGAATATTTTATAACCACTTTAACTTATTTTGAAATATTTACGTATTTTACCCATAACTATCCACATTAATCAAATCAACCCTTACTATTTCAAAATAATAAATAAAAAAATTAAATTTCATTAATAATAAGTTGGGGTCTTACACTACTATTATCTTAAATGAATATTATTAGCACAACAATCATACTAATGCATTTCACAACAAAAAGAAATCATAAAAACTACTTTGCCCTAATCACTATCAAGATTATATCCACCATTATTATTATTAATCCTTTGAAAACCCAAATCCAACTTATCAATCACTATCATATCAGATCTATATAGTCGAGAAAATTACATCTAATCAAATTGGGAAGAAGAAGAATTATTATATACCCTTGGTTCCCAAAAATATAATAAAAAACAGTAGTCATATTATTATATATTTTTTTGAGATTAAAATTTATTTGAGTCATAAAAGTAATTGACCCAACTCTCTAATACTAATGTAAAGTGAAAAAACAAAAAAGAAAAGTTGCCAATTATTTATTTAAATGAAAAAGAGATTTGCCCAAGGCACCCCACCCACAACTCATTTAAGATGTGACATAATCTTATTTGATAAAAAGAGAGGTGAGAGAACGATATGATTGTATGAAAATAACCCTACTTTTTTATTTAAATATACTCCATCCCCTGTTGTGTACCCTCACTTTTTTTTATATATTATTTCTTATTAAATTATCCTTTGCAAGATTTACCAAATTCAACCTACACATGATCAGCAAAATAGGTATGTTAATGTTACTGAAGGAAGGAGTTATTTCGTAAAGAAAAACTATATTTTGACATCATAATTGAATTTCACCTATTTATATGATTAAAATAATATAAATAAGTAAAATTATAAAATATTAAATATCCAATTTTCGCATGGTAAAATTAAGAAATAGGTATGGTTTACAAGGAGGCATCTCATAAAATTGGATTGTCCAAACGTACTCCCTGCCTTAATTAGTACAGTAGGTGATTGTTTGCAACCCCAGCACACCAACCCTAATTTATTTTAGAAAGCACTTTGGTCCGGGACTCCATTTGAGAAGGACCCACGAACGGATCAGCCTTCTACTCTAATGCTTAAAATTGAGGCTATGAAGGTTTGGGCATGAATTGAAGAGGGAAGCACGGTAGCCAGCACCATAAAACTCGAATCAATAAGTTGTGTTTACCATTATTAGCTGGCTGGCTGGCTGGCTGGCTGGCTGCTCCCATGTTTGGCGATTTGGATTGAAAGTCGTACTCTTTCTTACAACTCTCCATTGTCATATAATTTTATATGTTGAATTTTTTTTTGTTAAGAATTAATAGAGTGGACAAATTTTATAAACGAAACGTGGCCATCGTAATTTGATAAATAAAAAAATTGTAATACATAATAATATGACTTGTAATACTATTTTTTTTTTTTCTGATACTGTGCAAAGCGAATGGAATAAAACATTTTCTCCCAATTCTCTCTTTCTCGTTTAACTTTTAATCAGTCTTTCCAGCATTTTACTACCCGTCCAGATAGCCTCGTTGTCACTACAAACCCCACCAACACAAAAGTACAAGAGAGAGAAAGTGAAGGGGAGCGCCACCAATTAACCTAAAGAAGATAATATTCAATGCTAATAGACAGAGTGGAGCAGTCCCAGTAGAGACAGATACATACAGATAGAGCCAAAGAGAGGAATGGCATTCACAGCAAAGCCCAAAACAACAACAGCAGCAGCACTGAAGGCTGGGGAATGGGGTTTTTCTTAGTTTTCTTCCCTGAAGAACAACAAGACCCCAATAACAATAATACTATTAACCGTATCTCCAAGAAAAAAACTATATTTTCTTCCCCATCTTCTCCATTACCATCTCCATTCAATACCCTTCTCAGGCGCACCAATTCCGCCCAACTCCTCAGCAAAGCACAATCCACCATCTCCATTTGTGCCCTCCTTGTTTTCTTCTCTCTCCTCCTCTTCACCCTCTCCACCTTCGAACCCGCCACCACTCCTCGACGGCAACTCTCTTCAATCAAATTTTACAGACCCAATTCTAATTCTTTTCCACAAAAATCTTCAATTTCTCATGCGTTACAGGGGATGGGTACTCTGTATACCAGAGGCACAAAAGCCATGAACGACTTAATTATCTGCCATGTAATGGAGTCTGTTACTGTAAAGGAACTTGGGCTTTTCTTGAGACTATTACACAGGTCTTCTCTCACTTCGAGGTCGGACCTCTTGCTTATTTTCCCTTCTTCGTCATCTGTTTCTTTCGATTCCACAGTTCGCCAGGAGAACGAGTCGTTCCTGAAACTCATTACTCAATTCAAAGAACTCAACGGTAGCGTCAATTCGGCGGCGAGTTTTGACGTGACCCAGTTCGTGAAATCAAGCGAGAAGGAAAAGGAAAATGAAGAGCCGATATGGGGTCGGAGAAGTTGGAGCAATTACAGCGGAGAAGAGGAGACTGAATTGACTCGGTTGAGTTACGGCTCCGTGGTTGGTTTTGAAGTTGACGAGCTTGACCCGGAGAACTCGTTGGCTGGGTTTTTGGACCACGTTCCAATGAGTTTGAGGAGATGGGCTTGTTATCCAATGCTACTCGGCCGACTTCGGCGAAATTTTAAGCACGTAACGCTAGTGGATGTGAAAGACGTGTTACTACTCGGTGACCCAGTCGGCCAAGTCAGGAATCGGGTCCCGAGTCAGTCTATTTATCTACATTTACTACGCCAACCAAGCACAGCAGAAAGAAATCGGATAAAACTCAGGCCCACCATCAGAAACCGGTTAACCCGTCAATCATAACGGGCGGAACTCGGGGAATTCGACGATTATCAAATGCAATGCTAACGGAGATTGTACGAGCTGCAATGCAGCACAAGAAAAAGAACTCGGTGACCGCCGAGTCAGGTATCCTAAATCAACTCTTGGGGAATGATTTTGTACTGAAGAAGGTACAATTGGTGGTCTCAACTGAGTCAACACCGGACTTGAGTTCACTCAACTCAGATGCCTCCTTGTCCTTATCAAATCACACGGTGGTACGGCGTGGTAATAGTAATATGGATTTTTATGCTACTTTTATGAAGCATATATGTTCATTTCCGCTAGATTCTTCAGTTTATAGCGATTGTTAGGAGAACTGAAAATAGAGAGTAATATGGGGAAAGATGAGTGTACAATTTGTTTATTTTTATTTTTTTTATAACAGCTGCTGGGTATAGCATTTACATTTTGTTAATTTTGCTTTACATGGGAAAAATAATACTACATAGAAAATTAATATTTTAACATATTAATGCTGTAGTAGTATTTTGTAACTATATATATATATGCTTCGTTTAAGATTCCAGTACGTGTAATCAATTTATCATTGTTATATTTTATTTTTTGGCAATATTATGGATGACGTGCTCTTTTAAATTGGAAAAAAAAAAATTCTATTTTCGCACGCCACTTTATTTCATGTGAATGTGGTCACACTTATTATTTATATGAGCATCAGACTGACAAAATATTAATCTTTTTTGTAGAATATTATTTCTCTTTAAATTTTACCCTAGTTAAACTAATTGATAATTTTATCAAATTAAAAAAAATAGTTATTTAAATTGTGCATGTACGATGCTACACGATTGTTGAGTTGACCCATGTATTCTCTTATTTAAAATGTAAAATTCCATTTGTTTTTGAACAATAAAGATATATTATTGTGAAACTAGGGATTTTATTAATTAATAATAATAAAAAAAGTAACATGAATTTTTTAATGAAATTTGGGGAATAATGTGTTAAAAAGGGAATCTTAATACATGACATGCAGAAATGAAATATTTAGTACTATTTTATTGATTTGACAATCATTTTATCATGGGCAATTTTATTTCTTTTAAGACTAAAAACAATTTACTTGCACTTTTAAATTTTATATTGTTGTTGACTTTTAACGCTCAAACCAAAAAAGGTTATCAATGTAAGACCTCCGAATTTTATGAAATAAAAGTATTCAATTTTCTATTTAGTAAATGGTTAAATTGATAAAAGTTAAAGTTAAAGGTGATATATGATTTTTTTTCAAAATACACAAGTGGTTATAAAATATTCATTATTGTTTAATATTATTCGTTTGGTGGTGGAATATTCTTTTCCTCGGGAAATATTAATACGACTGCCAGTGCGATGCATTTTTTGGCCTATATAATGAATAAGCGTTTCATGAAGAAAAAACGACAAAATTAAGTTTTTATAAATAACGGCGTAATCGTTCACAATTAACATTTGTTGGAATACTTAAATTGGTTAAAATAAGATGTCTGGCGTGTTCGCAAGCGAAGAAGCATATACGATTTTACACGATATTTTTGATTATTGATCCTTACATAAGAAGGCACTTTCAATAATTATTAAAGTAATTCTTGCTTAATATTTTATTTTATTGATTCAATAATCATTCTTTGCGTTGATATTTTATATTATTGTTGTTTCATAATTATCATTTGCATGATATTTTTCTCGTTATCGATCGATAATTCATATTATTTGAATAATATTATTAGATAGCACTATTGGCAATGTGTCTAGAAAGTTCTGTCTAAGGAGAGGTTTGGTCACCTAATTGCGCTACCGTAAGGAGAAATTCTTATTGGAAAGCCCTCTTCCTGAACCTACTGCTGGTTGTCATTATTGTGATTACATAATATTATTTGTGAATAATTAGTTATTGATTTATATGATAAGAAAATATTTATTTGATGTGGATATAAATGATGGATTTATTTATGTATTTATAAGTGAAGGAATTAATGATGAGGTGTTTTATCGATTATTTGTCGAAATGGAGAACAAAATATGGGATTTTCGTAAAAATTAGTTTATTACTTGATTTTGTAAAATCCATAACTCTTTAATAATATAATGAGTTAAGAGATGAGCCATATATCAAAAGAAAGCCCTAGAAGTAAGCTAACTGTAGAAATTTGAATCACCCAAAATTCTTTGTAGATATTTCGTGGTGAAATTTTGAATGAAATCGGGTCCGAAGGACTAATAGTCCAAAAAAAATCGGTGTTCTTCATTATATATATTGCGTGAGTTATAAATTTTGATCCGACCGTTGGATCGTTGTAATTTTGGATATGTTATACATATATAAGTTGAGTATATGTCCACAAATTTTGAACCGTTAAAAATGAACGTATGATTTGTTATGAATTTTAAGAGGTAGCTGATTCGGAAATTAGGTTTTGGTGGAAAATTCTAGAATTGAGTGGGCCCCACTCTTGGTTGTTGGGGAAGATGGCTGATTTTTGGTGGGTGGAATAGTAGCGAGTAAAAAGCCATCGTGTGTGGTCAAGTCTTCTTCTTGAGGCGTCTTAACATTTTCCTATAAATAGAGGGCTAAGTTAGAATTGAAAATCACACCGAAAACATAAGCTTTCTCTCTTTCTCTCTAGATTATTGAGTGTAATTTGTGAGTATTTAGATACTTGGTGAGTTGATATTCATCGGTCTGAGTTTCCTTGATAATATATCCGATATCCCGTCGGAAGTCTTTTTCTTTTGAAGTAAGGGATAGTAAGGGATATTATTTTTTTCGTAATGATATTATTTCTTCAATATCATTATCTTTGAAATGTTGATCTGAAGTTTTTATCAAATTTGGAACTTTTTCATGTATCTGGGGTTACTATTCATGAGTTCTTATTCATGAGTTACTATTCATGAGTTACTATTCACACGATTCTATTCATGAGTTCTTATTCACGATTCTTATTCACGAAGTACTATTCATGAAGCGTGAAGATGTTTTTGTGGAATTTCTATCTTTTGGTGTCGGTTACTATTCACGATATCTGACTATTCAATTAAAAAATAAAATTTCTTCTTTTAAGTCTAAAATATCTATTCGGATACTAGCTTTGAGTGTATCCATGTTTTGATCATTCTTGAATTTTACACCACTATGATTATTTTGAGGTATTTTGGATGTATAGATTAGGAGTTATGGATTTTATGAGAAAAGACTATTTTAAAAGTAACTATTTATAACTCCTTGCGGTTAACTCCAAAATTGATGAAATTTTATTGAGAGTACATCTATATAATATCGGTAGTACTTTCTGTGAATTTGAATTTTTTGGATAAAAGTACAATTTATGATAAATGTTTAAATATTCGGTGGTTTTAGCCATATGAAAAATAGTAAATGAATTTTTAAAATTTAGAGAAAATATATGTTCAATATGGGACTATTTTATACTAAATCCCGAAAAAGAAATATTTTTAGAATCGATTTGGTATTTTCATGAAAATGTTCTAGTTATGAGTAAATGAATTAAATATGTTATGTGAAGTAAGAAAATTGGAAAATATAATTTATTGGCTTGAGAATCATATATGAGATATATATGCTGATTTTTATGAGGTTTTGGTTATTGGTGATGAAATTTTATGAGTTTGGCATTTTATGATGATTAAATGCATTAATTAGTAAAGTGTAAACAATTTAATTAAATTGTTTATAAGTTTGAGAAATGATTAAAATATTATTATAATATTAATAATATTAGATTATGAGATTTCTAAGTGATTTATAACATTCTTGATTAAGGTGTTATAAATATGGATATGAATTTTATTATGAAACTTTATCTTTTCGTGTATGAGGTTCTTACTATGCGCATATCACGGGACTATGTCACGAATCGAGTCTACTATTCACAACAAATTGGTTTCTTCTCCCACCAAATTATCGTTGATTTATAATCTTACTCTTGAAATTAAAACCATGTTTTGATTATATTATTTTATATAACATTCTTATAACCCTAATGATGATATTTCTCTTTGACTTGAGTGTGTAAAGATGGGTAGATTATTGGTATGATCGTGACCATAGGTTCTCTTTGGCCAATGGTCAAAAGTTGAATTGTTGATTGTAGTATGATCATGACCATTGAATTTACAATTGAATATTTTTAGCTTAAGTGCAAAGGTGAATTGATCAACATGGTTATAATTATTGTTATATAACTTCGAAATGATTATGTATTTCTTTGATATATGAATATCTTTGGCTCGTAATGCAAAGATGACTTTGTTGAATATCTTTAGCTTTGTAGGCAAAAAGATGAATTATTGATGAATATCTTTGGCTCGTAATGCAAAGATGACTTTTGTTGTTGAATATCTTTGCTTTGTAGTGCAAAAGATGAATTATTGATGAATATCTTTGGCTCGTAATGCAAAGATGACTTTGTTGTTGAATATCTTTAGCTTTGTAGTGCAAAGATGAATTATTGATGAATATCTTTGGCTCGTAATGCAAAAGATGACTTTGTTGTTGAATATCTTTAAATTGTAGTGTAAAGATGAATCTGTTGATGAATATCTTTGACCGTAGTGCAAAGATGAATTTATTAAATATGATTATGAACAGGAACTGTGATTTGGTATAACCATGATATTTGATGTTTCGTAAAAGACAGTGATGAAAATTATCTTCGTCCTCCGGATGAGAAGAGGAATTTAGAATCACAATTATGATTATGAGTTATTCATATGATTGTGGAAAGGAACCGCTGATTGATGTTACGAGGATAAAATATTGTTGGTGGACTTTTAACGTGGAAAGACAATAGACTTTATAGTCTATTTGACTTTTTAATGGATTGCTTCGTTCACGCAACTATGGTTGAAAAGTTTTATCATCTACCATATGTTCTAAATCTACGATTCATTATTGATGAAGACTATTGATAATTTATTTATCTTTAGTCATAATATTCTTTTGGTGAGCTAGTTGTGTGCTCACCCTTTTGTTTCACAATTCCTTTCGTAATAAAAGTGTAGGCGGGGTTGAGCCCGGGGGATAACAAGGAATAGAATCGGTGGTCTATAGTTGTTGAGGTTCTCCCTAAAAAGTGAAAGCGAACCCAACTTTGGAAGGGTGTTTTGTCACTATTATACAAGATGTCTAATGACATACAAACTCGTGTTATCATAAGACATGGTTGTGCTCATCCACTTCTTTGAGTATATTTACAAGCACTACCTATATAATCTTGGTGTTTGTTTGGAGTATAATACCCAATTAGAGACATTGGAGATAATGATATGTCGAGAAGACTCACCATTGGGAAGAATACGATAGTAATCTTCTCGTTTTCTTTGGGGTCTATTAGATTGACCAAGGATAATTACGTGGCCATATGATATCTACCATAACCTAAAAGCATGGCCTCCCATGTATACGAAGGTTTCCTTGAGCACTTCCCAAAGATTCTAATTTCTAAAACAGCTTTTTGACTATACCTTTATGTAAGGTGTCATTGTGACGTCTTTGAGCTTGGTATATATTTGTATCCAAACTCACAAAGATATGTGTTGTTGTATTTTGCACGACAATTGTTGTAATAAAGTTGTAGTTGTTTTTCGCACCATATATTTGGCGACTTTAAATGGGTTGGATGGAATGGACCTATTTTGGGGTTGTTACATTTGGTATCGAGCTTAGGGATATGATCTCCATGAGAGATGGGGAATAGAACTAGGAGGGAGAGATGAGTAAATCCTTCGCTAGTGTGTCCTACCTAAGCTTATTTGTTGGTCATCATAATATCGGGATATTATGTGATATGTTAATTTGTTCAATTAACCCTTATTTTGAAGTCAGATTCTAGAATGATATCCAAATACGGAGATGAGCAATGGAGAAATCATGAAGTACAGGGAAGATGGAATATGAAATGAAAGCAAGGTATTCTCAACTCTTGAAATACCGTAATGCGTAAATTTCGGGACGAAATTTCATAAGGAGGAGAGCTGTAAGACCTTTATTTTTATGAAATAAAAGTATTCAATTTTCCTATTTAGTAAATGGTTAAATTGATAAAAGTTAAAGTTAAGGGTGATATATGATTTTTTTTCAAAATACACAAGTGGTTATAAAATATTCATTATTGTTTTAGAATATTCGTTTGGTCGTGGAATATTCTTTCCGTTCTGAAATATTAAATGCACGACTACGCACATGACCATTTTTGGGCCCTATAATGTAATAACCGCCGGATGAAGAAAAACGACAAAATTAAGTTTTTATAAATAACTACAATCGTTACAAGTTAACAATCGTTGGAATACCCGGTGGTTAAAATAAAGATATGTCTGCGTGTTCGCATAAGAAGACACGATTTTACACGATATTTTTGAATTATTGATCCTTACATAAGAAGGCACTACTCAATAATTATTAAAGTAATTACTTGTTTAATATTTTATTTTATTGATTCAATAATTGCTCGCGTTGATATTTTATATTATTGTTGTTTGAATAATTATCAACGCATGAATATTTCTCGTTATCGATCAATAATTCATATTATTTGAATAATATTATTAGATAGCACTATTGGCAATGTCTAGAAAGTTACGCTCTAAGGAGAGGTTTGGTCACCTAATTGCGCCGCCATGAAGGAGAAATTCTTATTGGAAAGCCCCTTTTTCCAGAACTTTGGTTGTCATTATTATTGTGATTCTCGTAATATTATTTGTGAATAATTAGTTATTGATTTATATGATAAGAAAATATTTATTTGATGTGGATATAAATGATGGATTTATTTATGTATTTATAAGTGAAGGAATTAATGATGAGGTGTTTTATCGGTATTTGTCGAAATGGAGAACAAAATATGGGATTTTCGGAAAAATTAGTTTATTACTTGATTTTGTAAAATCCATAACTCTTTGTGTATAATGAGTTAAGAGATGAGCCATATATCAAAAGAAAGCCCTAGAAGTAAGCTAATCAGAAATTTGAATCACCCAAAATTCTTTGTAGATATTTCGTGGTGAAATTTTGAATGAAATCGGTCCAAGGACTAATAGTCCGAAAAAATCGGTGTTCTTCAGCTATATTGCGTGAGTTATAAATTT